>OZ022424.1:8781774-8852760 GCA_963989365.1 Rhimphoctona megacephalus
AACTCCCAACTACGTTTATTCTGTTTCAATAATTTACATCTCACCAAGCTAATCGCCATTTTCAGAGAATACCAGGGCCCGTACGGGACCACACGGACACCCTCGCTAAACCCTAGCCCCTTTCACGTTACCTAATCATTTTCTCTCAGATTCTTTCTCCGATCACTTTATTATCTGAATTATTTCTTTTATTTGGTTGTACCCTCCGTACAACCTGGTGGCAGCAATCTATCATTTAATTATTATTTTATTTCACTTTTGATTTTTATTTTCCACGTTACAAAAGTCCCTTCCGGACGTAACAATATCATTGTGGAATGCACTCGCACATATCAACGGTCGCACAAGGACAAATGCAATATATTCAAGAGATTGGAATGGAAAACTGCGATAAACTACATTCAACTGGATCAACAGCCATCACACCATCAGCAGTGATAGTAGGAATAAAACCAAATTCAACATTATCCCACAGTTTAAAACTAGCGGGCCAAATAACACAAGATGGGAAATGCTCAGGGACAACTTATTCAGATGCATACGGAACTTGGGACAATGTCATCGTACAAGGCATAGTACGTGTAACAGTCCAAGAATACTATGCTGTTGTTAATCTAAACACCAACCAAGTCAACCTACGATCGGGACTCACATGCAAACTCTCGGAAACATCTTGCATAGACCTTGAAGGAGGTTATACCTTCTGGAATTCCCTACCAAACGACAATTGCCACTTCAACCAGTATGATATATTATATGAAGGAAGTGCCAACAAGATAACTAATGGACAAGATAACAACGCACAAATCATATATACTGTATCCAAAGGAGACGTTACATTTGCCCTCACAAAGAAGCAAAATTTACCAATTTGTGGTATAACGCTTTATCGAACTGAACGTCCCAAATTGTTATTATTAGAATCAAAGCAAGGAGCGTTACCAGGAGCACGACGAAAAGTTTCCACTACCAATTTAGACATCTTTACCTATGTTAATTCAAAATTTGTATATGTTGAACGACACATTCGCACAGAGCTGAATAACTTATATCATGATGTCATCAGACAGAATTGTGAGCTCGAACGGCAAGTATTGAAGAATACACTGACACTAGCTACACAGGCTCCAGATGAATTCGCTTACAGGCTTATGAAAGGACCAGGATTCATGGCGGTAGTTGCAGGAGAAGTAATGCACGTTATCAAATGTGTACCAGAGTAGAAGTAAAATTGCGAAGAACTGAGGAATGTTACCACCATCTCCCTGTATCACGACAAAACAAAACAATGTTTGTCTCACCGCGAACTCATATACTATTTGAAACAGGTACTCAAATATCTTGTAACTCTATGGTAGCATCGATGTATCAGTTACAAGGGGCCTGGTATAAATTTATACCAGTACCTACAGAATCTCTCACACCACCGCACATACAACCTCTTACAAAACCAATATGGAAGTGTTCGAATCCTGGGGATTTAGCAACAAGTGGTATTTACACCCAACACGATCTAGAAAAAATAAGGGAACACATAATGTTTCCCGCCGAAAGGTCAGCTATATTAAATACACTCGCTAGAAGTATGTCAGGAAAACCTACGTTGCAACAAGGTACATCATTTGTACACCTGCTTGATGAAGCAACCCTAGAAAAAATATCTCACCGCGCTTGGAACAAAATGGTGAACATATTTGTAAATTTCGGTACGGCCAGCGCAGGTATCTTGGGATTATTCACTATATGTGCCATCATCAAATTCATAATAGATACCTTAATCCATGGATATACTCTACATTCCATTTACGGCTGGTCATTACACTTATTAGGGTCTTTATGGAGTTCCGTCACATATCTCCTACTCCACCTGGGTCAACAAAAACCAAAACCGGAGGAATCTACCGGAAATATAGGGGATTCAAACGAGGAAATGAAAATGGGAGAACTTAAAGACACAACTAAGGAGATTAACAATCAAACACCAGTGAATTCACTTTATCCAACTATAGATAACCACCAAAAAATTACCTTTCATACATCCAATACGCCATTCACATTTGATTCAGAATCAAACAAAAAATAAAAATCCATATTTTCTGGAATATTACAGCATTACTATCAACCTAAGGGGACCACTCACGTATTTCTCATGCAGGACAGCACATCCAACAGCCAAGCATCAGGCAGTTCTGTGGACCCTGATTCTTCTCCATCAAGCGTGGCCACTGCATCCAGGACGCCACACGAACCAAAACCGTTTCTTTACACTCTATTCAAATCCTGGTGTATCATCGGATGAATCTGGGTTGACCTCAATGGTAACTGTGTTGTTTGCGAGGAATGTCATGAGAAATTCTTTGCTGACACTGATAGTTTCCAACTATTTAAAGACCACACTACTTTTAAACCAGAAGCAAAATTCAATTTCGCATGTCTACATTGTGGGAAAAATTATATCTCAATGAGATACGCTGAGGAATGCTCTAGATGCATACAGAATTATTTAAACACTTGAGATGAATTAATCAGATGGGGTTACGTAACTGTGGGAAACACTGACAAGGAAAGGTACTTTGGTGTCCCCCTCCGATTTTGATAATTTTTATATATGTTATAGTCCATCGAAAATTAAGAGACACGTAATTTTTTTTATCGGCTTAAAGTTATTTTTAAGGGGTGAAATCGACCCCCAAAGTTGAGCATGTTTTGCATCTGGTAGAGTGTTTCATATAGAAGCACTTAACCGATCGTAACGAAACCAATTGCAAAACGTTTTTCACGTCAAATAACCTGTATATAATGTTCAACTTCTTATGCACCCCTATTACATGGGGATGATTCACCCCCGAATATCCAGAATTCTTTTGTATAAAAAAAACTTGCAATCCGATTTCAATAAAACAAACGCCATTTTGCAGAGCAAAAAAAATAAAATTGACGTATTTTTGGGTTTTTCTCAGATTAAAAAAATTAAGGGGGTAAAACACCCTTAAAATGTCAAATTTCATTTTGAGCACTGTCCCCTTCCGATTTCAATATTTTTTTTATAAAATGTAGCTTATCGAAAAATAAGACCACCTATTATTTTTATTGGCTCAAAATTATTTTTAAGGCGTGAAATCAACCCCCAAAGTTGGGCATGTTTTGCATCTGGTAGAGTGTTTCATATAGAAGCACTCAACCGATCGTAACGAAACCAATTGCAAAACGTTTTTCACGTCAAATAACCTGTATATAATGTTCAACTTCTTATGCACCCTTACTTACTGCAGGGGGCTGAACCACCCCCTGACATTCATAATTTTTTGTATAAAAGAAAAATTGTCATTCGATTTCAATGGAAAAACCAACATTTTGAAAAGCAAAAAAAAATTATAGTGAATGTGTCTAGATTTTTCGAATAAAAAAAATTAAGGGGGTAAAACACCCCTAAAATCTCAAATGTCATTTTGCGCACTTAAATGATAAAATTCAATTCAATTGGTCTCATTATCATTGCGTATCGACTTATATGCTAAATAATATTTATTTCGCATGTACATCCGCTGCCCTTCTGACATGCTTCACGTTTATAAAGAAGTGTTGGTATCCGTTCTATTTATATAAGTTTCTATTTTGAACGATTTACGAAAATAAAAAAAAAACTCAAATATCAAAAGAGTCGCATCAGCAATTCACCGCCCAGAATGTAAACAAAGCTGGCTCATGCCTTGCCATATTCTTATTCATATCAAGAACCGCTATAGTGGCTCGACCCCAAGTATTCTTGAAAAAGCCAGTTCGCTCAGGCTAATGTTTGAGGTATATCCGAAAACCAAATAAAAATGCTGTTTTCGTGGTGATGTCAGATCAAACCGCCCACTCAAGATGAAAAAGGTAAAACTGACTTTATATTATTCCAGAAGTTAAGTTGCTGTTCGACTGTTGATCAGTCATTATCGTGTCCGCTATCGTGAATACCGTATTGTTATTAACATGTCCATCAATCCAATGAACGTAATAAGACTGTTGTTTCTTACATTCGAGGTAATGAACATTCCTGACAGTCCTGTTAACAATAATGAAGTGGAATTGAAAGAGAGTTTCGCGGAAATTCTGAAGGCCTCTATGGCAGAGTTCAATCAGTTAGAAATCGTCGAAGATACGACATTAGATTTTCAAGAACCGTTTAGAGATGTCATAGTAGAACCTGTCGAAGATAATGACATCGAATGGGGTCTTGGAGAATCTCCATTAAGCCCTGAAACGTGTACTGACGATGAAGAAGATTTGAGCTACGACTACAAACAAAGAGCTGTTGAGTACTGGAGAAGTGCAAAAACGAAACAAAATAGGAAAATAGAAACAGTCCAAAACCGATTTAAACTCGTTAAATCTGTGCGCCAATTAAGGCGCTGGGCTCAACAAATTAATAAAGGCGGAACTTACAAGGAAAAATTGTCGCGCATTTCTGAATATACAATCGATAATTTAAAAAGCGCCATAGAAGCAGGTCTCATTGTACACGATATCGATCTTCGGAGATGGGCATTACAAGCCCAAAAATTGATTGGGCATGAGAATTTGCGTTTCAGGGCTTCGCCAACATGGATAAAAAAGTTTAAAAAAGTTCATCGAATAACAAGTAGAAAAATAAATAAATTCGTGACAAGAAAGACTCTCGAATCAAAGGACATATTACAAAACGATGCTAATAAATTTGTCTCCGCAGTTCAATTGAAAATTGAGGAATATGGCTTGGAAAATATTTATAATTCTGATCAAAGTGGTTTCCAATTAGAAGTCCATTCAGGGCGAACGTTAACAGAAGAAGGTACAAAACAAGTAGAATGCCTTGTACAATCCGTTTCAGCGACAACCCATAGCTACACCATCCAGCCGACAATATCAGCAGCAGGAAAATTGTTGTCACCTCTTCTGATAATTTTAAAAGAGCCATCCGGGCGGTTGGGGCCAATCGTAGAACGAACCATTTTTCGACCTCCCAATGTTTTTATAAGTGTTTCAAAATCTGGCAAGGCTACATCAGGTACGTTGGTATGTAATATTCAAATATAAAAAATAGATGTGCTATTAATTTTTACATATTGATTTATAGAACATTTCAAAGTATGGCTTCAAGAAGTGTTCTTCCCAAATGTCGGTGAGAAAAGTGTGCTTTTAATAGACTCATGGAGTGGACATTGCCCTAGTGTTGTCACGGAAGTTACACCACATAACAAAGAAATTGTTACAATGATTATACCGAAAGGAACAACAGGGAATATCCAGCCACTTGATGTCTTCGGATTTAGAATTTGGAAAAATTATGTCAGACATTTTTCAGACAGTGTCATGTTACTTGATTATGATTTAAGTCTACATTTACGAAATAATATAATCAAGCTGCAATCTCTAGTACATAATCAATTATCATCTCCGAGGTACGAAAATTTATTTCGATATGCCTGGTTCAAAAGTGGGTACATAGAAGAACGACCTGAGCATTTCGAAAATCCCGTTGAATTCGCTTTTGGTATGTCATCTCAAACACAATGTGAAATTGAAGGCTGCACAAATGTGGCTGTAGTAAGATGTTCATGGTGTAAAAAGTCACTTTGTTTCAAACATTTCTTCGAAGAACATCATTACTGTTCAAAATATAATCATTAAGTTCAGGAATGATAATTGAAACGAAAATTTGAATTGGAATCTATTTTTACTACATGAAAGATTTTAGCGCCTATGTATAACCTATATATATATATTTGTGTACAGACCATGTGTATACAAAAATAAAAAATCGTGAAGCTCACGACCACCGAAGATGTAGGAGTACTCAATTTTTCATATAATTAAAAAGCCGATGTACATGCGAAATAAATATTATTTAGCATATAAGTCGATACGCAATGATAATGAGACCAATTGAATTGAATTTTATCATTTAAGTGCGCAAAATGACATTTGAGATTTTAGGGGTGTTTTACCCCCTTAATTTTTTTTATTCGAAAAATCTAGACACATTCACTATAATTTTTTTTTGCTTTTCAAAATGTTGGTTTTTCCATTGAAATCGAATGACAATTTTTCTTTTATACAAAAAATTATGAATGTCAGGGGGTGGTTCAGCCCCCTGCAGTAAGTAAGGGTGCATAAGAAGTTGAACATTATATACAGGTTATTTGACGTGAAAAACGTTTTGCAATTGGTTTCGTTACGATCGGTTGAGTGCTTCTATATGAAACACTCTACCAGATGCAAAACATGCCCAACTTTGGGGGTTGATTTCACGCCTTAAAAATAATTTTGAGCCAATAAAAATAATAGGTGGTCTTATTTTTCGATAAGCTACATTTTATAAAAAAAATATTGAAATCGGAAGGGGACAGTGCTCAAAATGAAATTTGACATTTTAAGGGTGTTTTACCCCCTTAATTTTTTTAATCTGAGAAAAACCCAAAAATACGTCAATTTTATTTTTTTTGCTCTGCAAAATGGCGTTTGTTTTATTGAAATCGGATTGCAAGTTTTTTTTATACAAAAGAATTCTGGATATTCGGGGGTGAATCATCCCCATGTAATAGGGGTGCATAAGAAGTTGAACATTATATACAGGTTATTTGACGTGAAAAACGTTTTGCAATTGGTTTCGTTACGATCGGTTAAGTGCTTCTATATGAAACACTCTACCAGATGCAAAACATGCTCAACTTTGGGGGTCGATTTCACCCCTTAAAAATAACTTTAAGCCGATAAAAAAAATTACGTGTCTCTTAATTTTCGATGGACTATAACATATATAAAAATTATCAAAATCGGAGGGGGACACCAAAGTACCTTTCCTTGTGAGTAACATGGCGACACATCGATATACGGATAGATGAGTAAAGGGAAACGTAAAAATAGTTACCGAATTCCTGAATACTCTCTTTAAGCAACAGTTATTGGAACTCAACGATGGTTGGTGGACCCGATTTTGTAATAATCTGGAAGAGGGAAATATCAACATGACTTCGAACTTATCCAGAATCTTCGTAATAGTGATAGACAACCAACCACTTATAACATTTCCACAACCACTTACGGATCTGGATACTCCTGAAACAGACGTTACCTGGCAGGAAATTGCAGATGAACTCATTGAATACCTAATGGCATCAGATACGGGCAATACCCTGAACCAGGCTACATCCAATACAGAAGGAATCTCTGATCCAGGAGAAGAGGTTAGTGAAAATAACCCAGGAGAAGAGGCTAGTGGAAATAACCCTGTAGAAGAAGCCTTATCTATCAATAATCTACTACATTAACTAATTAATATTCTTTTACTAACCACAATACGCAACATGCCAATGCATACGAACGCTATTACCTAACCCTAATAGCGTTCGCCATAAGGGAGGAGGTGTTACGTGTATACAGAATTCAGTACACAACAATATATATATATATATATCGCTAACATGACTAATATTAATGTAGCACTCAGTAAACATATATATATTACATGACTAAGAGCATCACGCCAGAGAGCAATGACCCCGGCCACTACCGATGAAGATGTGGGGCCCACTCCCAGTCACCACGGAATTGGTCAAGGCGATCAAATGATTTCTGGTCGCCGACAAAAATCCACCGTCAACGAAGTTCGCGTTTACGTCAAAATTGACGTAATCCGTTCTCTCCTAAATTCTCTCCTAATAAAATTCTCTCCTAAATAATAATAAATAAATAAATAAAAAATTCTCTCCTAATTAAAAAAAAAATTGACGTAATATCGTTCTCTCCTAAAAAATATAAGATCGTCTTGCTGGCTTCCTCACATCTACGAACAACTGACATAACTAATGGAAAGCCTGATATTGTGTTGCATTATAACATGACAAAAGGCGGAACAGATAGTTTTGATCAGTTGTGTCATTCGTACACGACAGAAAGAGGGACGCGGAGATGGCCGCTGCGTTTTTTTTTTGGGATTCTGGACCAAGCCATCGTGAATGCACGCATTTTACACAAGTGCAGTGTCGTGAACCGCGGTAAAGACAATGAGATGTTGCCGGCAAAAAAATGTTTGGATGAGCTAACTCTACACTTTGTTCGACCATTCCTCGAAGAGCGAATCAAAGCATCATCATTGCGTATTGACGTAAGGGATGGAATTGCTGGGATTCTCGGTATATATCGGCAAGAGGCATTGCCAGTTGACAGACATTTTGTTGAAAAAAAAATTCGATGCAGATTATGCCCACGAAACAAAGACCGGAAGACGAGACAGATATGCCCATCCTGTCAAAGGTTAATGTGTGATGAGCACAGAGTTGCGTTGTGTCTCGACTGTGGGGGTGTTGATTAAATTTAAGATTTCAATACATATATATTAATTTTATATCAAATAAAATGTGTTTTTATATATTTATATAAAATAAAGAACTTTTTTTCACTCGAAAATGTCTCATGTTCATATTTGTAAATAAATACCTTTTTTGAAACACCCAATATTGCACTATTTGTTTTATGAAAGTACTATATGTTACAGTACTTCCCTGAAAATTTTATTTAATTATCTATAAAAGTAACGAAATTATGATTTTTTTTTGTAAAAAAGAGCATTTTTCACGACTTTACTCGTTTCCGTGCATTTTTGACAACCTTAAATTGTTTTTTTTTTTTTCATTCTATCGCATTCTAGATAGTTTAAGCTGCGTTTTGGCTTTTGTTACATTGAAATCGGACAAATAGTCTTCTCACAGCAACCATTTAAAAATTGATGAGGGCCACTGGACCCCATGTGTATGTCTTGGAAATTGGCAGCAGTGTGTGTTAGAAGGGTTAACAAAAGAGGATTCCCAACTTCTTGCAAGAATGCTTGGAGAACCAGTTGATTATTCCAATCAAGCAGTAATTCTTGCAGGAGATTTCAACGTCAATTTTTCTTTGTCACAAGCAGAACCATTGCTCAAATTTTTGGAGGAATACTTCTCTTTGCGAATGGTAAACGGAAGAAATGATCCAACCATTAAAGGTAGGACGACCATTGACGCTGTCTTTGCAAGAAATTTGGAAAGCATCGCATTGAAACATTTTGTTTCATACTTCAGCTATCACAACCCAATCGTAACAATCGTTGATCTGGCAAATTCCGAAAATCACAATAATCATACAAACATACAAGAAAATGCTGAACAAAATTGATTATAATTTTTTGTATTAATAAAAAATATTGCAAAACACAAATATCAACATGCGGGCTAGTTTCGACTTCCTTGCCAATTCATAATTCCATCAGTAACTCTTCCCCTCCACCCCTTCACTCTCGCTCTCTCTCTCTCTCTTTTAATTCATCGGCAGAA
The DNA here is from genome assembly GCA_963989365.1 of Rhimphoctona megacephalus. Lineage (NCBI taxonomy): Eukaryota > Metazoa > Arthropoda > Insecta > Hymenoptera > Ichneumonidae > Rhimphoctona > Rhimphoctona megacephalus. Next base: position 8,791,107 of record OZ022424.1, read on the forward strand.
ATAATTTGTCTCGTCAGCGAAATGCAAAGAAATATTCACTTCCGTGGCGTGTGATCGTACACACCGTACTTTTTTTTTCAAGTAAATTAAATGTCGAGTAATCCTCGAGAATTCCAATCTTTCAATCGCCTCGTTATTATCCGACGATAACGTTCGTTTTTAATTCCAGGACTGTTGGCTGTGCCCTCTGATGTAACGAGCTCAGACGTATCTACAACTTCCGATTTATCAACGAATGTAAAAGGTTTCCATACAACTGAATCTAATACCGCCAAAAATTCTCGTTCTTTCATCCATTGTTGAATTGAGTCCAGGGTTGGTGGTTTTGTCTTGCAATTTATTTTCAACATCGTATTGGTCAGCGTCTTTGAATACTCGGCGACAAGTGCATCGAAATGATGAATGTAAACATCGTCGTTTGGGTTCGAACTTAGACTAGTAACTAAATCGAAGGCTGGAGAAGTCCAGCTGCATATTTGAAAATCGAGCTGCAGAAAAAATTATTCTAACTTATTTATAAAGTTTGCATCGTTGTGAGGCAACGTAATTCCTCATTTTATATAGCGAATAATTGATTTGTAGTGCTACGATAATTCAACAATTTTTATTTGGGACCTAATACTTAAATTCATGAAACCATTCGACGGTTTAGAACATTAAAGTAATAATTAATGAAAAAAGTATTTTTCGTTGCGTTCCAACGGTGCAAACTTAAAAACCATGATTCCAGAGGTGATTTTAAGGATCTTATAAATCAGAAACTTTTCGAATTTTTTCTTTGAAATTTTCTACAAGCGTTTGTTGATTCTTTCGAATCATAGCCAGTTAAACTTTGATTATAGATTTTTTCAACATTTTTTCGGGTCATGATGAAAATAAAAATTATTTCGAATCGATTCTGGTATCGTTGTTGAAAAACAGTTTACTGAAAATGTGTACCAAACAACTCAATCGGACGACTGGATGTTGAGGTATCGCAGTCGCCAAATTAAAATCTCTTTGAGAAAACCTCTCAGTTCTTTATCATTTTTTTTCTCGATAAAATTTATACGCATGCTCACAGGATTAATAAATATGTGTACAAAATTTAAAAAAGCGAATTCGAACAGTTTTAAATTTATTCTATCCTAAAAATCATCTTCGAAAACAGAATTTTGTATAACAATTCGGCTTTGATGAAGTTTTATAATTTATCTAAATTTGAATGTGGCTTCTAATTAATTTGTTCGTATTCTTTAATTAATCTACCTGAATCTTTTCAGGTTAATATTATTTTGTCATTGCAATTGTGTTAAATTAATCTCGAACTTACGAAAATTTGGTCAACGACCTTTCCCTCGTCGTCGTATCGAAACATTAAGTTGTTTATCCATGCATCACCATGATTAATGACATTGAATTCATTTTCCCTGCACTCAGACCATTTCACACCTTTGTCAACGCAAACTTCCGACAATTGTAACAATTTTTCTGAATAACTGCAGAAATAGAGTTATTTTAAAATGGTTATAGTTACATGAGCTAAGGAATAAAAAGAGTTTTGAAACTCATAAATATTGTTGCTAATTTTTATTCACACGTACCTAGGATCGAGTTCCGGCCAATTTTTCACTTCGACGCTCAATGCTTTAAACGCTTCTTTAAAAATTAACTTCATTTCTTCGGGACATTCTTTATTGTACATGCCTTTTCGATGACGTTTTATGCAATTTGGATCCTAAGTAATAAAAATAAGATGACAGAAGCCCAGAATAATAAATTAAAATAAAAATTTCGTATTATGTGAACCGGAAGTAAAATCATCGAGATTGGAATTTTGACAGGAATTGACTCGAATGATATTATTTTTTTATACATTTATTTGATTTACCTTTTCGTAAATTGCTACAGAGCTAGCATGAAATTTCGCCAATCCTCTCATGAGCAGCAGGCAGTGATCCAGATCGAGACCAGCTTCTTTATCAGCCAATCGAAAGCCTCGAGCTACCAAATCTTCTAGTACCAAAAAGGAAGGTTCTTCTAGTTGCGCATAAAATACTCGAGCATTCAAATGATAATCTTTCTCGTTCAAAATTTCGTTCATTTTCACCATAGTGTTCTGCATCATTTTAATTTCAGTCTCGAAGGACTCGAACTTTTTAGCCTGTTTTTTATCGCGATAAAAAAAAAATTATCAAATCGACATTCCATTAATTACATTTTCAACTATTATTATTCCTTTTTTGCAAGTATCATAAATAGTAAAATCAATATATATAATAAATGTAAGCGTGGTTTGTTCGTGCGTGCTAACTCCGCAACTCATCCCCGCAGCCCCATGGGGGTTATATGGTATGGTAGCCCTCCATCCCCCATCCATGAAGAAGGTTTCGGTTTGGAAATGCAGGGGTTGGGTTCGGAGATATGGGTGTCAAAATAGGGCATCGCACCAATGGACTTCTCATGGGAAGTCAGTGAAGCAGCTGGGAATCGAATGCCGAAGTGGCCGAGATTGGCCAGAATGTTCCTGAATGTTCTAGAAGGTTCCAGAATGTTCTCAGAATTTTCTAAAATGTTCCAGACAGAATGTTCTAGCAACTTCCAGAATGTTCTAGAATGTTCGAAAATGTTGTAGAATTTTCCAGAAGGTTATAGAATCTTCCAGGAGGTTCGAGAATGTTCTAGAATATTCCAGAATGTTCGAGAATGTTCTATAATGTTCTAGAATATTCCAGAATGTTCGAGAATGTTCCAGTATGTTCGAGAATGTTCTAGAATGTTCCAGACAGTTCTGGACCTTCGAAAGGACTTCTTGTTCCGGAACGCTCGAGAACGTTCTAGAATGTTCTAGAAACCGGAAACGAAAGTCCAGAATCTTCTGGAACATTCTCGAATATTCCATTATTCTGTTGTGGTGGGGATACGTTCCAGCTCAGCAGGGTATATATAGGCGATGGGGAGACGCATGCATCAGTATACTTTTGGTAATAAAAAGCAGTTTTCTTTCACTAAATTAAATACAATTTAATTTAATTTAATTTAATAATAAAATAAATTTTAAAAAATTGTATTGAAAACATGATGATTTAGTTTAGCTTTATAATTTCTGCATTTAAAGGTCCATTTTTTTAATCCACATTTGATAAGAGCTGGTTAGTCCGAACGAAGCGAGGATAACTCCTGCTAGTTGGAAATATAAAAGATCGTATTATTTAATTTGCGACCAGTGTCATTTGATTACAAGCCAATTTTATTACTGATATTTTTTAAATTATAAATTAAATTATGACGGAGGATTATTGCGTCGGATTTTGACAGTATCTAAACAATTAAATTACACGAATTCGAACATTTTTTTGATAGGTTAACGGGTAAAACCACTGTAGAATTTTCGAAAAATCGATTCTTTTTTATTAGCTTAAAATATACTTTGAACCATATCAATACCACGTTTCAAAACTTTAAACGCGTTTTTCTCGAAACACGATTTTTCAAAACGGCACACAGTATAACTCCAACAATTTTCATTCTTTTCATTTGAATTTTTGACAAAATCTTAAAAACAACATTTCGAAGTGAAATACGTACGGAATTTTCGATAAGTTCATTTAAACATTTTTTATCAACAAATAATTACCCCTTTTTTCTGTTGAAAAGTGAACCTCTTCATTCAAACGCTCACCAATAATACAAAAATGAATATTTTCAAAATCCCCTACATACTTCACTAGCTATGAGTGTTTAGATTAAGTTTTTTTTTTTATTCCAGATTAACAATTGTACCAGTTACACTGCGTGCCGCAGAGCGCCTCGAATTCAACAAGCGTCGCGGGAATGGCTCTGGTGTCGCCATTTTTTAATATTTTTCAATCACAATTTTTTGTTGTACAGTTAAATATATGCTTAATAACACCCCCGAATATTATTATTCTATTACCTTTCCTTCCACCCCAAAAAAATGGTAGAAAAAAGGCATTTTTTGAGGCCGTTACAGTGGTTTTAGCCCTTAAAGAAAATTTGAGTTCCATCTGATTTTGCTCGATTTTTCTGTGGAAAAATGGAACTTTCGTTTGAAAAATTCCGCCATTTTATCAAAAATTAATACTTTGAAAAATGACTACGTTTCTGTATTGGAGTGAAAAGAATTAAAAAAAAAAAATTGTTTCGTTCTAGACCGAAAATGACAGTACGCACGCATGCTGCTTGTCGCGGAATACCTTGCCTAATTGGCAGTCTCCTTCATGCTACGCTAATCCGCCATTTTCAAAAATGAAATTGTGAAAAAATTATTTTTTGTACTCTTTGATATGGACAATAAGGTTATGCATCCCAATTTTTAATACCACGTGATAAATAATATTTCTTAAATTAAGTCTATTTCAAAATGTAACGAACGACGATGAATGTATGGCGATGGACGAATGAACTTCCGTATCGTATGGTGTGACTGGTGACAGCCAATCACGGTACGAGTAGGAACGACGAAACAGCGGCATATCGAAACTAGAGCAGTATGAAAGAGGTCCTTGAGCGTGACCCACGTGTGTGAGCGTTAAAGAAAGGGAAAAGCGAGAGAACGAGAAAGTGAGCGACTGTGCGTTTTCTTTCGTGATTACCGCGAGTACTAAGTCACGAACGAGTGTATTAACGAATACTTCTTATGTTATCTTCTCTATTAATAAATTCCTCATTATTATTTGATACCAGGTGTTCAACGAAAGTAGGTCTCTCACGAGTTTCCCCACCCACAATCCTGGCACTTACATTCATTAAGTTATTAAGTTTTATCACACGCTTCTAGACTAGTTCTAGACTAGAGAGATTTAATTTCCGAAAATTAATTTTTATATTAATTATATAAAATTCATTATCACTTTAGGATTCAATACCAAATTCGATTGATTCAAAATCGCTAAATTTCAATACTAACTCCAATCGAATCACATCGCTAAAATTTGAATCTGATTTTAATTGATTCAACATTTCTAAAATTTTTATTCTAACTTCGATCGATCGAACATCGTTTTTATTCCAACTGGGATCAACTCTTTACCGCTGTTAAGGGGTTTCACCAAGATAAAAAGTCGATGCGTGCTCGTGAAGATTTTCACAATAACAAAGATGAAAAATGGATGACGACGAATTTTTCTATGATCCAGGAACTGCAATTTTGCATCTCCGAGTATAAGTAATCTGGAAATCGAACTTAAAAAGCGTTTTTTCCAAAGTTAAAAAATAAAAATTGAGATAAAAAATGATTTCCCTTGTAAACTTTTTGGTAACAGGAAAATTGATCCAAGGCAAATTCGCCCCGGAAAATTTGGCCCCCGGAATTTCACGCATCGGAATTCCATCACAGGTGTGAAATAGTGGGGTGGGTTTGTATTATCTCGGTATGTATACGTGGAATAATGGGGTTTGTAGAACTGCGGTGTGTGTATGCAATAGTGGGGTGGGTTTGTATCATCTCGGTGTGCGTACGTGGAATAGTGGGATTTATCACATGTTGCATGGAATAGCACGGTGTGATTCCATGCACCCTGCGATAAACCCCACTAAATTCTTAAAACCCCACTATTCCACGCACATACACCGAGATGATACAAACCCACCCCACTATTCCACACACAGCGCGATTCCACACTCCTTGCGATTCTACATACTCCACTATTCCACGTATACACACCGAGATGATACAAACCCACCCCACTATTCCACACACATCGGGATTCCACGCATTCTGCGATTCTACAAACCCCACTATTCCACGCACACACACGGAGTTGATGCAAACCCACCCCACTATTCCACACACAGCGCAATTCCACGCACCCTGCCATTCTACAAATCCCACTATTCCATGCACACCCCGAGATGATACAAACCCACTCCATTATTCCACACACAGCGCGATTTCACGCTCCCTGCGATTCTACAAACCCCACTATTCCACGCACACACACCGAGATGATGCAAACCCACCCCACTATTCCACACACAGCGTGATTCCCCGCTCCCTGCGATTCTACAAATCCCACTATTTCACGCACACACACCGAGATGATACAAACCCACCCTACTATTCCACACATAGTGCGATTCCACGCTTCTTGCGATTTTACAAACCCCACTATTCCACGTACACACACCGAGATGATGCAAACCCACCCCACTATTCCACACACAACGCGATTCCAAGCTCCCTGCGATTCTACAAACCTCACTATTCTACGTACACACACCGAGATGATACAAACCCACTCCACTATTCCACACACAGCGCGATTCCACGCACCCTGCGATTCTATACACCCCACTATTCCACGCCAATGCCTGTTTTCTCTTGCAAATTATATACGATGGAATATTCAATCAGCGAGGATGAATTTTCCGAGGAACGAATCCTAAATAACAAAGATTTGAAAACACCGAAAATCATTTATTCACCTCCAATGTCGTTTTTTTTTGTCAATGAATAATTCAAAATGAAAAAAAAATGTCTTTTTTTAAGCCCCAAAAAGGTCATGCGCCAACATGTAATGAGTAGTTATGATGTTGAGAAATCATAACAAACCTTTAAAAAAAATTACAAGGGAAATCACTTTTTTCCTTGAAAAAATGTTTTTTTTTCAGTCCAAAAAAGGTCATGTGCCAACATAATACTAGTAGTTATGATGTTTTGAAATCATAACTAACCTTTAAAAAAATTCGCAGGCCAATTTTAAGGTGAGTCGCGATTCTAAATATTTACCATATGCAAAATTCGATTCGATGGATCGATGATGTTTAGTGGTTATCGCCTAGATCCAATTTTTGAAATTTATTTTTCGAAAAGACGATATATCACTGAATGATCTGAATGCAATACCATACACCACTGAACGACCCTCGAGCGATTTGTAAAAAAAAAAATATTATAGTCAATATGGGGGGGAGGCTAACTCCGTGGGTATTTTTTGAAATTGTTTTTCTTTTTAATAATAGACTACTTAACGTTCTAAATGCGACACCGTACATCGCTGATAGTCAATATAGACATTATGAGGGGGGGGGGGGGCTAACTCAGAAAGTAATTTTCGAAATTCATTTATTGAAAAAATGATAAACTACTCAACGATCTAAATACGACACCGTACACCACTGTATGACCCCCAATGGATTTATAAGGAAAAAAATTAATTTAGTCAATCTCGGGGGGCTAACTCAGTGGAGGTTAGAGATTTGCCTGGGAGAGTTTTTGTCGGTAGGGTAGCATAGTGGTAAAGATTGGTTGGTAAAGATATATTACGGTAGTGATCCATCGTTGGTAGAGTATGACTATGGTAGTGGAAAAATCTTGGTAGTTTTAGGCGTGATAGTGTTTTTCTATTGCTTGACTAGAGATGGGCGATATTTAAAAAAAAATCGATTTCCAAATAATTGATTACACCAACAATCGATATCGAAAAATCGGTTTATCAAGAAAAAAATTGAAAAATAATTGTTTAATCGATTTTTTCTAATATTCTCTATAAAAAAAAATTAATTTGATTCTAATGCACAACTTTTGAACTTTTACTCCTAGAGTAAAAAAAAAAACGCCACAAGAAATATTTTTTACCGACAAATTTATATATTTCATTGATTATTCAATAATTAACGAAGTCCCTGAAAAATGTGCAAAGAAATCCAGTTATTCCAGTTCCTTATCCATCAGGGCACCAAGAGTTATAAACCGAGAGAATGGGAAAAAGCAGCCAGGTTTTTAATATCCCGTAAGCCGTAAAGTTTTTATTTACACTGCTCACTAGTGCTCACTCGCTCAGGTTATGTTATAAGTTATAAGAGAAAATTCCCGGCCGATTCCCGCCTCGATGGCGGCCATATCGATATCGCGGCCAAAATATATCGAAAAATCGATTAATCGGGAAATCAACAATCGCTAAAAATAATCGATTTTTACAACGATAACAATCGATTATATGGAAATCGATTATGATCGCCCATCTCTATGCTTGACATTTCTTTGGTGGAGATCGGGCGGTAGAGATCTTTACGGGTAGGGTTTTTTTTTGGTAAGCTTGTAAAGGTGCCAGATCTGGAACGTATAATATGTATTTTCTCACCAAATCACAAGCGGAGCTGTCCTTGTTGAGAGAAACTTTAAAAATCAAGGTTTTTCTCCCTGCCACTTCATCATCTGCCTGATCTCGTGTAAATTCAATGCTGACACGTGAAATATCACTCATATAATTATCGCCATCTGCTGTTGCAGGTTTTGACGTAATACTGTGTACTTTTATGGTCTCGTCATTTTCCGATTCTCTCAAAATATTCTGAATTAAATCAGGAATCAACCAAGGCGAATATTCACTTGATTCATTCGAAGTCATGATTTAATTCGGAGTAGAGAACCTTTCTCAACGACTGATCATCAAACACTGGATACTAGCAGTCGAAAGATAAAGCAGTCCCATCAGCGTCGCTTACCTACAGGCCAATCTCTCGTAAATGGCCAATGAAAACATAGAAGAGGAAAAAAATAGTGGTGGAAACTTTTTTTTTTTTTAGAAAACTATTGGATTGTATGAACATTTTCAATGGTCAAGAACAAACATTTCAAGAAATATGTTTCCAATTTTTATAATTCAAAAAAGTGCTTTATCACCGTGACATGATTTCGTGAAGAGACAACCGTTCAACAAAAGTGGTAGGGTAAAATATCCAGTCGCCAGCCATGTACCAGTAGTCGGCCTTGTATGAGTGGGAAGAGTGTGGAAGGTGCCTTTCGCACTCTTCCCATTCGTACAAAGTATAGACAGAGGCCGACTATTGGTACATGGCCGGCGACTGGGTCTTTTACCCTAGAGGGTGAATTTCGAAGACCACTCAACCAATTTGTTATTTTTCTTATTAAAAAAAAAATTAATTCAGAAATCGCTAATTTTTTGTTAAAAACTTCACCATTTGGTCAAAAAACGATCCTTTTTTATTTAAAAATAAAAAAAATTGTAAACGTTCCTCAAAATGAATATTTTTAATCAAGAAAAATTTTCAGCCAATTACTCCAATAAAAATATTTAAAAAAAAATGTTCATGAATAATCATTTTTACTTCAAAAAACTTTAAAAAAGGAAGCGGTTCTCAATTCGTTTTGTTTTTTTTTTTATGTATGTACATTAAGGTGTGCATAAAAAAGGCGATATTTTTTTTTCGTTTGCATCCACCGAAAAAAGTTGAGTTATGTTAAAAAATAGAAGCATTCTACAAGGAGAGCTTAGAATTAAATTATTTCGCGAAGCGCATTGCATTTGAAGATTTTCCATAAGAATAACACAGGATAATAATAGGGTCTCTGAACATTGTGCTACAACTCTTGAGGAAAAAATCGCACAGAAATGTCACTAACATGTTTTTGTAGAGAATCGAATTCCCTACAAAAAAGTCCTTACGAGCAATACGCTCAGAACAACCGTTCTATTGTTATAGTTGTTGGAAGTTGGATGGATGAAAAAAAAATTATTCAATAGGCTATCACACTTGAATTTTTGCTTAACGGAAAAAAATTGATAGGGTTTTTTTGTAGAGAATTATTTACTTTACCGAAATAAGTCAATGAGATCATTGAGAAAGTAATCGTTTCATCACTACAAAAATTTCATGTTTGATTGTCAAAAAATATCTATTTTTCTCACTTATAAACTCTTGAATATAAATTTCAACAGAATCTTATCGTCAATTTTGGAAAAAGATTTATTCATTATTGCGAATTAAGCATGATCACGAATAGCAGTAAATAATAAAAAGGACAATGGTTATTCATAATTGCATTGTCTTTACAATGGAGTTCAATCAGTGTTTTTTAGGGTCTGTTTGTTGCAATTGGGATATTTTCGACGATGACGGTGTACTTTGTCTAGGAGGTATTGCAATTACTCTTCGTTCTTTTTTCAATGAGCCGTTGTACGCCTCTATTGATACCACACCACGTTCGGCTACGTCATTAACAATTTATAGTTGCTGGAAAAAATTCAAGCAAGTTAAAAACCTTGTATTTTCTGGCCACGACGGAATATTTACCTCAAGAAATTCATAAGGCAAACCGAATGGTTGGAAAAGATAAGTAGGCTGTAAAAAAAGTTGAGACAAGTGCATTTACTCCTCCCAAACAGTAGTTTTGGGTGATCAAAAATTAAGTCTAGACTTCACAAATAGTCGTGGAATGAATAAATTTTTCAAAAGCATTAATATTCAGATACATTAGAACCCATTATCGAAAAATCTTTCAAATAATTCTCAGTACAATTGTTTCGCACAACAAGAATCAGAATTGAAAAAAAAAATTCCGATACAGAAAAAAATTTCGAACGGAAAAAGATTGGTTGAAAAAAAAATTCGGATAGAGTTTTACAAGTGAGAAAAATAGATATTTTTTGAGAATTAAGCATGAAATTTTCCTAGTGGTGAGACGATTACTTTCTAAATGATCTTATTGAGTTATTTCGCCAAAGTAGACAATTCTCTACAAAAAAAACCTTACGAATTTTTTTCCATTAAGCAAAAATTCAAGTGTTGTAGCCTGTTGAATAATTTTATTTCATCGATCCAACTTTGAATAGCTATAACAGTTGAACGGTTATTTTGAGCGTATTGCTCGTAAGGACTTTTTTTGTAGAGAATTCGATTCTCTACAAAAATCTGTTAGTGACATTTCTGTGCAATTTATTTCTCAAGAGTTGTAGCACAATGTTCAGAGACACTATTATTTTTCTAGGTTATTTTTATGGAAAATCTTCAAATGCAATGCGCTTCGCGAAATAATTTAATTCTAAGCTCTCCTTGTAGGATGCTTCTTTTTTTACCATAACTCAACTTTTTTCGGTGGATGCAAGCGAAAAAAAAATATCGCCTTTTTTATGCACACCCTAATATACATACATAACTTTTTATAAAGTTGACCGATTTGGATGAATTTTTTTTGTTTCAAAGCAGGAACTCTCGAGATGGTCCCATATAAATTTCGTGACGATCTGAGATAACTTCGATAGGTTTATCAACGGTTTATATCTGACTAGAATTTGATTTTTTTTTCTAAGCAATGCAAAACTCTAATATATTATTATTAACTAGTGAGCTATGGTGGGACATACGTTGTCCCACCTTTTTTTACAGTTATTTAATTATTACTAATATTTTAAGAACTAATACCGGGCTTTTTGGATCTAAATGGTCCCTAGGACATTCGTGAATATAAGAAAAAATATGAAGTCATTATTTGTTAATTGCACAAATGTCATATAAATAAATAGTCGAATTTCGTACTTTTTCATGAAAAAAAATCATTTTCTACTAATCTACTGTGTAAATCAGAATGGATTTTTTTTTCACAAACTTGATACACTTTAAGGAAGAACGATCGCGGTAGTACCTTCAAAAAGTTACGCGCATTACGTATGGACAAAACATGGCGATAGACTAAGCGAAACGTGAAAAATTTTTGGGCGTGCCTGTATTCAGACTGCTACAACACGGAAAAGCGGTCTATACAAACACACGCACCACCATGAAATTTCGTTTCTCGTCACAATCGTGCAACGTCGCATTGAGCAGATGACAGTATTCTTTTGGTATTTCTCTATCACTGCTATGAGTACAGCAAAAGGTATCGAAAATGTCGAAACAAGAAAGGTATAATGGCAAATTTATAAAGAATAAAAATTTGACAAAAAAGTTGAAATTTATCGGGACAATGCGAGAAGGAAAATTAAGAAAGTCTGTCATTGTACTCAAAACTACATTTTAAATGTAGGTTATGCTTGAACTACAATAAACAATAATTATTATTTGAATTAAAAGTTGTGTTTAAACAATACATAAATTTGTATTGCTTAATTAATCATTTATAATTTTATACCAATGACAATGCAACCATACTGAAGTAAAGAAATCCCGTGTTTGTATAGCTACACGCACACTGCGACGGTTACAATGTTGCCGGATCGTATTCCCCCCATTCGCAGCCGGGTAAAAACTCCATAAAAGTTTACATCTTCCTACTGTTATATCTCGACTTCAGAACGGTCAATCGAAGTATTTTTTTTTTACTTGTCTCAAAAATATTCATTTAGATCATGCTATTTTTTTATTGAAATCTATCGAGACGTTTATTTGCTACGATTGAGAGAAGGGCGACAGACTGTGTGTACAGCATGTTTCACATATGCGATACGTGTTAAACGTGCCAAATTTAATGTTAATTATCTCCGGTTCTAAACGGTCAAATATTTCCAAATTTCAGTAGCGGACAGATGCTGCAGTCTGTTTTGAGTTATAAAAGTTTCAAGAAAATCTGTCGACGCGTCGATTTGCGATCGTACTTCCTTAAAGATTATTACAGAATTTTTTCGAAATTTTTCGTACGGTGGTTTTTGATGAAAAAAATAAAGATATACAGTAATTTCTATACTATGTCCATACTAACAACTATATTCATCGAAAACTTTCGCTTTGGGAGTTTTTCGCATTCAAATAATCTAAAAAAAAAATAGTTTTATTTTCAAAATTCAAGATCACGGGACCAAAAACAAACTCAAATATATATAAAAATTAAATGGTTACGTGTATTTAAATTGGTTTTCTTGCTTTTTTAGCTTTATTCGGAACTAGCGACGAGGACGTAGCAAGTAACTATATAAGAAAATCGAACATTTGATTGAATTTGTTGAAATTTCAGCCTTCAGGTCTTACTAAAGAAGAATTTATTTACACTCGATTATTTTGCTGCACTGAATATCCATCTAATCGCCAACAATTTTAGCATTGACTGAAACTAACAATACGGTAACAAGTTCACAACGTAAACTTTTATTGGACTGGAAGGTTGTTGCAGCTGTATGTCAAGAAAATAAAAATGATGAATATTCGTAATCGGGTAACCGAGAATGTCTTTGAGTATACTGGTGTTTATCCAAATCCAATCCTTTTCTACATTTCAATCTGCGATTTCGAGTTTTTGAATTTTTTATAGCGGATCCAATATGGCAGACCAAAAGGCGGAAGATCACTTGATCCCAAATAACCTACAAATAACGAGTTCACACAATCCCAAAAAGCTACAAATACCGAATTTCATTAATATAAAGTAAATCTTTGGATTTTGGTCCACCATATTGGATCCACCTTTTCGAATTTCTAAACTTCGAGTTCAGATTCGTAATCAGCGACCCCAAAAACCCCTGAGTACCAAATTTCAAGTCGTTCGCACGTAAGGAAAAATGTAGACTCAAAGGGTTAACCATAATAATAAAATCTATGATTTATTATAAATTTAGACATACAAAGGCAAACTAATTATCTAGGTCTAAAAAAAAATTTCATTCAGACTTTTTTTACAGCAAATCCAATACGATATTCAATGTTTACACCATCAGCAAATAAAAAAAACATCCTCGCGGTGGCGGGTATGATAAATCGTTCAAGGACGAATGGATTTGAAAAAATTAAAAAGGTTATGTAATATACTTGCCTTGTCGTTATAGTATGTGGAGCCGAATTGTCCATTAAAAAAAAAAAAAACAAGTAATTTGTAGCATTTTGAAATTGGGTGTGTATTTTTTTTACGAAAAATTTGACTCATCAATTGTTTATAAAAAAAATTCGTAATCCAATATCAAAAAGGCGCAAGAGATTAGAGAAAACAATATTGAAATTTGAAAAAAATATTGGAAACTTCGAGTTATCGTGCCGACTGTTGCGCAAAATTTGAAAATAAAAATATTTTGAAAATAAGAAAACACGCGGGTAAACAACGCCATCTACAAAGTTGTGCGACAACTAATTTTCCCCTCCTTGAGGAGGCTGGAGGCACGTGTGATCGAACCTAACCTAAAAACGTGACGAAAAATAAAAAATCGTGAATTTGTTAAAATTGTACAAGAAACAAAAGATGCTTTGATGGAAAGTGCAACAATAAGAAAAACAAGTATAAAATCGTGGAAAATATAATTAAAAAAAAATGCTTTCAAGAACGCTTATATCGCGTTGTCAGTCTTTGAAGAAACGATGGCACCGAGGATTATCGAGTCGAGAATACTCTGACAAATCGTCCCACGAAGGAACCGGCGAAGGAAAGGATGAAGGGCCTGGAGTTTCGGAACTGTTACGAGGTACCCTTAACAATCCATTTATTTCAATGTTTTGGATTTTTTTTATTGCATTTAAAAACTGCGTTAATTTATCGAGAAATAATTCGATATTTTACAAACAATATATCGAGATTTATCATTTTATTCACGAGTTTTTGACATCAAATGCATACTGAAATTTTGTTTTTTTTACCACTCATTTTATACCCAAATTGAACTTATTTTAGATCGAATTGTTGGCATAATTTGGGTGTACTGAAAGAAACACTTATTTTTTACCGTATAATATCCACCTATTATTACTTACGCTTAAAAATTCATAAATATCGAGAAAAATGAAAGAAATCATTTCATAACGAAAAAGGACTGATCAGATAATTCATTGAAATTTTTCGATGCAAATAATTCTTTAATAACTTAAGGGCGTTTTTTTATTTTTTTTTTATTGAAAATCAGTGATAAAATCTTGAAAATGAATCAATTTTTTCTGATTTCATCAAAAAAATCAAGTTAAATAAAATTCAATGTTTGTGTAAGAAATTCTCTAAATTCTGTCATGTCTTTGCCTTAATTTATTTATTATAAGAGTGTAATTAACTTTGGGCACCTATTATCGGGTCATTTTGACCCAGGCCAAAACTCCCATTATTGGCCAAATTCTTGAATGCACTTTCTTTCAAAACTTCAACCGTAGTGAAACAAATCATTTCCCAACCTTCGGAGGGAATCTGAAATATAAAACTACAAAAATTTTTAAGTTAATTTTTTTTTTTCTTACCTTCAATAAAAGAAATGTTTTCAAAACTTTTAGAGTGTTTTATTACATATTTCTACATTACAAAACATTTTTTTAATATGAAAATATTGATTTTTTGCATAAACTATTGATAAATGTTTAAAATACTTCAATGCTGAAATTGTTTTCTTACATACTTTGTAGCTTACATGATTTTGGTCTAAAATAACAATTAAATAATTGACTTTTAGGAGAATCTATATTATTTATTTAAATAAAATTAAACAATTTGTAAGACTGGAAAAAATGTAATGGCCTTTGTGAAAAATGTTCAACTTGATTGTTTAGTAAAGTTGTTAAATTCAACTTTTTAAATAAATCTCTTAGGTTGACATTGTAGTTCATAATATCAAGTTTTTTGTTTGAAAAAAAAAAATGAATCACACTGAATTGTAATCTGATAAAGCATCGAGGTATTTAAAATTTTTCAGAATATTTTGTACAAAGATTCAAAATTTTTGTATTAAACAATTGTTTTGTAATGTTGAAACGTGCAATAAAACTCCCTGGAAATTTCGAAAAGATTCATTTCATTGGAGTCATGAAAAAATATCTCAAAAATTATACTTTTTGACCCAGTGCCATTTAATTAGACCGAAATAATCCTATTGTCAAAAGAAAAAATATTAATTACTCCAAGAGTCATGAGCACTAAAAGTGCTTCATGAAGACCCAGAATAGTAACAATCAGGGTTGATCAAAAACAGTGAATAGCCCAGAATTAAATATTCCAGACGCTGCAAATTTTAACGAGTCCAAAGACAAGACTTGGGCAACGACGCCGTATCCGGAGGGTGCGCCATCAGCTCCGGAGGACGAACAAATCGAGAGGCCAAAATTGGATCCTTTAGATGCATCAATTTTATTGTTTCCTGGCCAGGGAGTTTTGAAGGTCGGAACAGTTTCAAAATACATGAAATTTCCACGAGTGAAGGAACTTTTCGAAAATGCCAATGCAGTTTTGGGCTATGATTTGGCAAAATTGTGTCTTCAAGGTCCTCAATCGCAGCTCGACAGAACAGAGTTCAATCAACCTGCGACGGTGGTCGTTTCCCTCGCTGCTCTGGAACGTCTTTGGGAAGAACGACCAAGAGCGATAGAATCTTGCAAAGTCGCAGCTGGTTACAGCGTCGGAGAATTAACTGCACTGGTTTTCAGTGGAGCTATTGAAATCGAGGACGCCATAAGATTAGCAGGTGTAAGAGGAGCCGCTATGCAAAATGCTTCTGAAAAGTGCCCTCAGGGCATGATCTCCACTTTTTGTTCAGCAAGCGCCAAAGTCGTTAACATTTGCCAAGATGCACAAACTTGGGCTACAGATTTGGGGGTTGAAAATCCCGTTTGCAGGTAATTACGATTAAGCTGGTGATTATTTTGAATAAAAATTAAATACACAATTAATCAGTATCCGGTCATTTACTTCTCCCGGTGTAGAAAAATTGTAGTAAATTATAAAAAATGGTAAAATTATAAATGACACAAAAAAAATTCAAAAACATATGAATAATTATATTATTGTTAATAATAATGTAAAATAATTTTTTTCCAACGTCATTTTTAATTTGCCAAAAATTTAAATGACACGAAATACAAATAAAATGAAAATTTATTCATAATTTTATTATTGTTAGTAATAACGTAATTTGATTTTGCTCCCATAACGACATTTTTAATTGGCCAAAAATTCGTTTTTTTTTTCTTTTTTTCCAATAGAATTGCAGTCTATCTTTACACACAAGGCAAAGTATTAGCCGGTAACGAAGAGGCGCTTCGTTACATTGAGAAGAATGGTGAGAGTTTAGGATTAAAAAGAATGAAAAGACTTCCGGTTTCGGGGGCGTTTCACACGGAGCTTATGGAGCCAGCTTTAAAGCCATTCATGAAAGCACTCGCGACTGTTCAAATAGAAGAGCCAAGGATAGAAGTATACTCAAACTTAAAAGCACGACCGTACAATTCGATCAGAGACATAAAGAAATTTCTCCCGAAGCAGATTATCGCGCCGGTTAAGTGGGAACAATCTATACAAAAAATTTATGGACGACCACCGGAAACTGCATTCCCGAGAACTTTTGACCTCGGCTCTGGTGGCACGATGAAAATTATATTGAAAAAAATCAACGCCAAAGCTTGGGATCATTGTCAGGAGGTGTAAAATATTTTTTAGTCTATCTAATTTTTTTTTTAAATAAATGTCAAAAGTGGAACAAGTGCAAGTTAGGCTCGCGCGCTATACCATCCACCATATTTGCGCATAATTAAGTTTGTTATTGTTTATCACTCATTTCACGAAAATTGGAACAGTTGGAAAAATCCTAATAGTTTTCTAAATATTCCAATTTTTTTCTTTTTTCAATAATGTTATTTATTGGAAGGATCGGATTTCGTTTATTTATCGAAAATAACGAACCGGTAGAATTGAAAATTTTATTTCGAAACTTCAAACGCTTTTTCCCCGAAATAGTATTTTTGGAATTTATGCAATTTTTAAAATTTTCCCATCGACAATCTTGGTATAAAAAGTAACAAATGTTGAGAAGTTAAATTACAAATACGCCATTTTTTGCATTTTTTTTTAAGAGGGAGGACCTCGGTGAAATTTTCAAGTCATTGAGGTCTTTTCCGACTATGCGAAAGCTTTAGGTGAGTGTTTCTACTATCTTATACCTAAGAAATAATTGCAAGAACTACTCCGCACAAACTGTATTTCTGGTCCAGAATGAGAAAACACAAAAAAATTATTTAAGTGTCTAGATTTTTGTCGTTGAAAATCACAGATTTTTTCACACATTTCTGTAAGTATTATGAACACAAATAAGTAGCCGTTTTATCGTCCACCCCTTTTTCATGGATTTACTATTTTTTGCATTGATTTGTTTTATTTATTTTTTTTTTTTTTAATCTAATATTCCACAAGAAATCGATTGTTTTTGAGTCTTACTAGATTTAAGATTATTTGCTTCTTATATTAAGGAGCGAGGTGACCACTTTGTCCAGGACGGGAGGGATTGGAAAGGGAATGAGCATGTATATCGAAAAAAGTCATGATCAACTTCCGAAATATCAAATTCTATATGTGTAAATCGAAAAAATTCAATTGAATATTAACTTTACAAGATTGTCATGATGTATATGAACGAATTAGCAATATATAACTATATTAATTAAATATTATTGATTTTAATAACGAGATCTGTAGTGTGAGAATAGTAACAAAAGATATTAGTTTTGAAGTGGTTCCAATTTAAAAACAATGATAAGAATTAATCAAACACAAAACCATTCAATTGACTATGATAGCAATTCATTATCATGTAGAATATAAGATTTGAAACATAACATTTTTTAAATAAACGAAAAAAAAAATTGCAATTTTGCGAAAAATGATTGGATGATAAAACGGATACTTATTTTTGTTTATAATACCAAAATGTGAAAAATTGGCAATTGTCAACGACAAAAATCAAGGCACTTGAATCATTTTTTCATGTTTTCTCATTCTGAGCCGAAAATACATTTCGGCGAGACGGTTCTTACAGTTATTTCTTGGTTTTTAGATAGTAGAATCACTCACTCAAAGATTTAGCATAATCGGGAAAGACTTCGACGATTTGGAAATTTCACCGATGTCCCCCCTTAAAACGCTCAATTAAGCAGCATTTTTACTGGGTAAGAATCCCTTCTGTTTTCACCCGACATATCGAAGTGAAACAAAAAATTCTGTCCTGCGCATTTACAGCATTTTTTTTATTTAGTAAGTTACTTTTTTTTTGTAAAATTATTTTCATTTGCTGTTCCATTTAGGTTTTAAGGGATTCTATAAAACAAAAATCCTTCAAAACTAACCGGATTGCCCAAAAATTGAAAATAAAAATTCATTATTACTTAAAAAAATTCTAATAATGATGAACGGGTCGAAAACGATCCCAATATTTTTATTAAAAAAACTTTTTTCCATTTTGTCGAAACTTTTTATCGTTTTATAGAGTTTTCATCATTAAATATTCGGGATGTTGTATTTTTGCACGTCGAACTGTACAACGTAGACAAGTTCATGAATTTTACTTAAATTTTTGTGGAAATGCTGCATCAAAAGCAAAAAAAAATTCAAGTTTTAGAAATCGCTTTTTTACCCTAAACCCCTACGATGACATCGAAAACAACCCCAATTTTATCATTAAAAAAACTTCTTTTTTGCATTATTTCCAAAATCTTTTTCGTTTATAGTCTTGTGTCCGCAAAGACCGTCACGTGGGGACGAGTTATCGAGGACCGGTATTTTGGGGATTATTGCCAATAACTGAATCAAACTCCAACACAATACTTAAAAACAAGTTAACGTTAGGTTTATTAAGAAAAATAAAATTTAAAGTACAAAGTCAAGGTGCGTTTGCCTTGAGACCAATCGTTCAAAATTTTGTCGTAACTCCCGAATTTTGGCATTGTCGCGACTTTTAATGATTCGCGCTTTTCCCCCAAATGGTATCAATTTTTACCCCTTCTATAATTCTATTGGCTGTCGAACGTTCTCGATCGTTCGGTGGCGTAATGCCCTGTCAGCATTTTAGGGTGAGCTCGCTCGGGGTCGATAGACCCATGCGGCGATCGAGCATAGGAATGTGCTATCTTACAATTTTATTTATGCTGTCTTCCTGTTGCCTTCGATTTGTGTTGCAATTTGTTTCAACTAATTTTATGTTGCCATACGGGGAACAACAATAGTGTTTTCAACATTGAATATTCACCAAATGCGACTTTATCATAAACCATTCTGTTCGTTATTAAAAAACGAAGAAAATGGTGTATAATTAAACCTTATTATCGCATACGAGGAACATTTTATGCGAAAGAGAACATCGGGGTCGTTTTCGACCCCTTTGTAAGGTTGACGTTCTGAAAAATGGATTGTACGGGTCTAAGTTTAATATTTAATGGCTTGGAGAAAAAAATAACTCCAACTATCGTCATTCATAAGCATTTATTTTTGTCGTTCGACATAGAGTTAAAAAAATGAATATAAAAAAAGAGATTAAAGAAACAAGATGCTTAAATGGTAAAATCCGCACAGGAAGGAATTTTTCTAAAGTGTACACAGTCTTTCTAACACACAGTTACAGTTTTATGGTAAATGCTATGTCGTTTTTAACTTCTTTCTTCATCAGTTTTGCGCCACTTATTAAGTAGTAGTTTCGTTTGTAGACTTATTATTAAGCACTTTTACGTTTTTTTTTTCGGTGATATCAAGACATTTATTTTCGAGGTAAAAACACAGCTGATATACGTGAAGACGAAGATTTGTTTATTTGAACTCACTGGACAGAGAGACTAAGCAGTTCGATCAAAAGTGAAAATTGATCGAAAGTGCAACGTGATTTTTTTTTTCTTTTTCGGTAAATTTTTCTCTTCATTATTTTGTGCAGTCGATTTGGAACGTCAACTTTTGAGGTGTTTTACTCATAAATTCACAGCGAAAAATTTTTATTCCAAAAATTTCATATGTGAGAGAAAAATGCTAGAATTTTTCAAAATTTTCAGTATTGACAAAAATTTATTGTGAACATTTCAAAATGCACAATTTCATAAAACAGAAAAATCTGTAGCAATCATAACACAATAAAATCAAAAAATTTAATACAAACTACGAAAAAAAAAATATTTCTTGAACATTTTTTGTCGATCGACTGAATCAATCTTTGTAAGTTTTTAAAAATCGATGCATTTTTTCAGATTTTAGTAAAATGCCTTAGAGACTAAAATTCTGGTGAAATAACATTTTTGGCTGTGAATCTGTGGTCAAAAAACCTCCTTAATTAATTTATTAGTTGAACGAGTTCTACGGCTATTTAATATTAAAGTTAAAGGGAGAAAAAGCTGCCACGATTCTCCAATAAATAATAGCAATGCAATCGTATAGTTTTCTTCTTTTTTTTTTTTTATTCGGAACTTAGTCAGATCTTAGTTTTTTTTCTCAACTCTCTTATTCTCTCATATATTACTCTTATATAGCTTCTCACAATATATTAATATCAAATATATTATTGTTCTTAAATTTTTAATAATCTCGTAACGAGAACAACGGATTAGTCAAATAAAAAAAAAAAATGTCCTCGAAAAATCGAGTTGTTCAAAAAACGAAAAAAATCGTTCGAATTTTCAAACTTTTGGGTTTCGGCCAATTTTTTGAAACATTCTAAATCTCTCGTTCGCCAATTTGACTACTCCGCCTTTCTCGAATTATTATAATCTTTCAAGGGCAAGATTTACTTTTTCTTTTGTTTTTCGAGGAATGAAAAATTTCTGAACTCGGTTCAGCTGGTCAAAAAAATGAGCGACCAATTGTTAAAAAAAATTCACAAACCCCTATAACGGTTCTGAACTTTATACTCTGCTTTTCGCAGAGTTTTAATTTTAGTGCTTTTTTCATTCTTGTGTTTTTCTCCGTTCTTTTTTTTTTTTTACTTAAATACTTCGAATGTGCTTAGGTCTTCGTACCAACAAACAGCACGACGACAGACCCGAACTAACCCTCGCCAATTGCGTAAATCGTAACGATCTCGTAGGAAATTCGACTTTGTCTGCGAAAACTTTGCTCGAATTTGGTATTTCCTCCTCCGAACGATGAATCAACGTTCCGTTAACGTAAACCACGTTCGCAGCTTCGTCCTCTGGCACTGTCAGCGTTTGGTAACTGTACGTTGCCTCTCTTTCGATGCGCTGAATTCGAAAGAAACATACTCCATCATTCATTCGTTTTTAATTTCATCCTTATAAAATCCTATTCTTCTTTTTTACTAATTCATTAATTCATTAATTTCTCCGCTTATTTTCTATTTTTTCTTCTTTACACGTTGGCAGTTTCATTATTTTTTAGCTACTTTGTTAAATTTATTCATTTTGCTGTTCATTAATTTCTCATTTTTTTCTTATCTCAATTTGTATTGTCGATCAACTTTTTTCATAAAATAATTTTTTTAAGCGAATTATGAGAAAGAAATTGTGGTTGATATCGATTAATAACTTAATTGAGTTGAACCAAATTTTTTCCCCCCCATAATCTGTTTTCTTCTTTTTTTTTGTATTTCTTTCAATCGATGAATTTTTTCTCACCTATTTTTTCCTTTCCCTTCCTCATAAATTGTTTTTATCTTCATTTTCCATTAATTTTCATATTTTATTCCTTTGCTAGCAATTTTTCTTTGTTTTCTTAATCATTCATTTTCTGTTTCCTTTTCTTCCGATTCTTCCTATCAATTAATTTCTGGCTTTACTTTAATTTTTTCAAGCCTACCAAATAATCTCGCAATAATTACCTTCAAAGCTTCTTGCGATTCTTTGCCTGCGCCAACGCACATAACATCCGGTCCAGCCATCGTAACCAGAGATTTCAAGCGTTTGGACTCGGCAACCTTGTGAACAAAAGTGAAAATTAGTTAATAAATTCGCCAAACGATAATCGATTCTCATAGTTTTTTAATCGGTGTTTCCATAACAATAAATCGCATGAATCTTAAATATCTTAGTATCAAAATTTCTCACACTTCAATTTATGTTGCCTAAAATTGAAAAAAAAAAAAAAAAAAATCATTCTCATGGTAGCAAATTATTCAAGCGTGGTTTGCGATTGTAAAACGGTGCAATATTTATGGGAGAGTTCTAGAAACAACAAAAATTTACTATAATAAGAAATTAAATCAATTCAAATTGATAAGTTGAAATCAATGCACAAAATGAGTACAAATATGTTAAATTTTAAAATATTTATTAACCCGTCAGCAGGTGCGCTATGAGACTTTTTCTCACACTTATATTAAAACGATGATTACTCGAAAATTTCAAATGGCATAAGCATTTCAAATTTTTTCTATCTTCACCAAATATATTTTTCTGTATGATAGAAGGGTTAAAAAAAATTTCTCAATTTTGATTTTTGAATTTTTTTATTTTTTATTTTTTGGTTTTTAGTATTATGGTTTTTTTAAATAAAAATGTTTAATAGCCACAATCACTGTAGCAAAATTGTTTTCAATTTCCTATTTATCAAATTAAGCACTTGAAACTATACATATGAGAAAATTTCTCATCGCGCGCCCAATGTTAAAAGTGTACGTAGCACGCCTGCTGACGGGTTAAAATATTATTTCTAGTGCTCTCGCTGTGAAAGAGTGTGGTTTTCTTTCTTTTTATTGCTTTTGTGCCAAAAAGCCAATCTCTCGTGAGATCCAACCTTTAACGGAGATGAAGAAAGATTGAGAATAATCGCACCTTCGTCATAGTCTCCCACCTTAAAGCAAGAACATTGAAATCGCCCCGAATGTAAAGGTGAATATTTGTTCCACAAAAAAACAAATTTGCGATCGAAAAATAGAAACAACATTTTTTCAATGAGAAAAAATAATTTTGTGACGAAAGAAAATGCGACTGAAATTCAACGATTACTTTGCATAAAAAAATAAAAAATATTTTTTCAATGTTTAAATAAACTTTGATACCTTAATCCATTAAAAAAATTAAAAAATTATTTGGAAAATATAAAAATATTAAAATCAGTAATAACTTGTTAAATTAACAAAAACCTTTAATATTTCAGCTTTACCATAAAATAAACAATTTCTAAAATTATATTTACCTTTATGGGAACACAGGGATATTCAGGAAATGCAGCAGCTACCGCTCGAGCTCCAGCTTCATTAGTAAATTGGGACAAGCCGACGAAAAATTCTCTGCCTTAAAATTCGATATACAAAAATCGTTATTTTAATGTTTCATATTTCAAAAGTATTTTTTTTAATTTCAATTCAAATTCATTTTTCAATTTTTAGGATTAAGGAACAATTTACCGGTGAACAAAACGTCTCCCCCGTCCAGCCGAGCGTTTTTATCGGCTATTTCAACCAAAGGTATGTCCAATTCTTTTTTTAAGACAGCTCGTATAGTTTCGACCTAAAGAATTATTTCATTTAAACTTAATAGTAAAAACAATGACAATAAATAATGATAATAAATTAGTTGAATTACTATTATTATTAATTATTGTGCAATTAGTATTAATAATTGACTTGTGTTGTTAGGTGACGATAGAAATTTTGTCTTTTAGTTGATAATTTTTGAATTTTGAATTTGAATTTGGAATTTGGAATCTTGAGTATTTTTAAAGTTTTTTTTTTTCAAATCTATTGTAATGGTTGAATCCGTTGGTACGGCAGAGAGTGTGAGGAACGGTCCAATGACGAAGAGAGAAAATAAAGGTGAGCCGAGTGGACTCGATCTCAGGATCCTCCAAGTCTGAATCAGGAGCGCTAACCACTGCACTATGGCGACCCATATTCTCTCTCTTGCGAATTGTTTATTTAGATGGAATACCGGACCATCAGACTATTTAAAAAGTCCAAAAATATTTTGTTGCGCCCGAACCATGGAAAATTAACATTTTATCAATAAAACAACGATAAAAAGCCAAATTGTCACAGAAATAATTTTTCTAGCTAATTTTTTTCTCAAATTCTGAAATTTTGTGTGAAAAAATGTGCAACTTGCTAATTAATGTTAATTATGAATGGTAGTGAAGGTTGCACGGAGCACAATGAAAAATATCTTCCATGCTCATTTTTTTTTTTTTTTTTTTTTCAATGAAAAAATTCTTTAAATTCTTTTTTGCAAATTGAATTTGTAGGTCCCAAAAATAGTCCAACTTTCTAAGCTTATCAAAGAAAAGAAGAATTTCGTACATTGCGACGATGCAATCTTCAAAATTTTTCATTATGTTGCAATTTTTATTAATAATTAGCTATAATAATTCTGTTGATAAAAAAAAATAAAATTTCAGGCTAGGATCCTTCAATCACTTTAATTAATCGTTTCAAACAAAATTCTTTAGAAAAAATATTTTTTTATTGACAAAAATTTTGCAATTAAATTCGAAACTCCTATTTCATGTTAACTATAATTGCAATTGTCATTAATAATTAGCAAAAATAACATCGATCGTAGACAAAATAAAGTTTTTAGATTAGAAAACCTCGATATTATTAATCAATTGTTTAAAATGAAATTTTTGAGAAGAATATTATAATAATATATTAATTTATACTAATATATAATTAATTATAATTAAATAATTACTTATTTGTTTAAAATGAAAATTGCAAACAGATTTTTCCATTTTGGAATTTTTTCAAAATAGCACTCGAAACTCTTTAATTACCGTTAGCTACGATGTATTTGTAATAATTAGAAATAATAATATTATTCGAAAGCAAAGTGAAGTTTTCAGGTTAGGAATCTGTTTTAATTAATTACGTAATAAATCGTTTTAAGATGAGATTTTTTGATAAATTATTTTTCCAGTTTTATAAACTTTGCAAAATATCATTGAAAACTCTCTAATTATTGTCACCTGCAGTTTAATTGTTGTTAACAATTAGCCATAATATTAATTGTAACGAAAAGAAAGTTTTTAGATTAGAAAACTTCGATGTAATTAATGAATTGAGAAAATTGTTTTGGAAAATTATTTTTTGAAAATAACGTACCAATTTTGGAAATTTTGCAAAACGAAATTCAAAAGTCTGTAACTAACGTTTCCTACGATGTAATTTTTATGAACAACAAGCAATAATAAATGTAATTGTAAACAAAAAACTTTTAAGGTTAGAAAACTTCGAACTCGTTGACTAATTACGAAAATCAGTTTTGATTAAAATTTTTCAAAAAAAAAAATAAAAGAAAATTCAGAAATGTTGCAAAATAAAATGCGAATCACTTCCATTAAAGTTTGAACACGATCGTACATGCGCGCTGAAATCTCTTTTGAATGGACGCCAATAAAGGCTCAGAAAAATCAAATTTTTTTTTTTTTTTTTTTGGGAACTTACCTCTTTGAGCCTCGAGGGTTCTGCAGGTCGGGCGACGAGGGCAGTCCCATTACAAACAACCGCAACGTCGTCGACGAAAGGACACAGAGGTGAATCCTCATCGGGTGGCATTTCAACAACGTCGATTCCAATCTCGCGCAAAAGTTCGGCGAGTGCCAAATGTTGTTTTCTAGCTTCGTCGAGATCGACCTCGCCCCTGGTGCGCAACGATAGAGGAATTCGGCAAAGAACAGCGTGCGTATAACGATGAAGCGCCATTTTCACCAATTTATTTCGAAAAACAATTATTTATACGGTTTAATATTGTGCGCGAATTAATTAGTTGGAATAAAAACAAGAGAATATTTGAAAACTCGCGATTTTGACGTTTATCAACGCTACGACGCCATCACCGGGAATACAGACGACGAATTTTTGGTGTGCTTCTCGGTACTTCGATCCACCGCCGCAGGATGGCGCCACTTTGCTTTTGGCGCGTCTTTTAAAATGACGTTTGAATCTATCTCTTATTTTTTATTGGCGGGGAGAAAAAAAAGGTTGGAACATTTTTTTTACAATTCTGAAAATTTTGTTGCGATTTTGGAGAAGAAATTTCGTTGGGTGAATTTTCGAGAATGTGTATTTTTTATATTTTTTGTTACGAAAAAAAAAACGCGGAGAATTGATCAAAAAAATTGTTTGGTTGGTAGAAAAAGCTTTTGATCCAAAAAAATGCTAAAAATAAATAACAGTTTTTCTTAGGTCTAGAAAAATAATTTTGTTTCGAAAAAGTAGCGAAGTATTTAAATCTCTTTTTTCGTTAACGCCTTACATACGTCCAGCAGCGCCTAAAACGCGCTAAAAGAAAAACTGTTTTTAGAAGAGATAGCAATAGAAATTAATAAAAATAATTTTGACACATTGTTTATTAGTATTTAAACTTTATAAAAAAATTTATTTCATTTTTTTTTTTTTTAATTACAACATAAAAAATCACGTTTCCCGAAGCATTATGAAAAAAACGTTGCTCCACGGTCTGCATCATTTCTTCTTGAAATGCTGATGGATCTGCAAAACGTAAAAAAATTCTTGTAAAATAAAGTTGTAGTTATAGTCTGTCGAGCCGGATTTTTGAAATTCGAAAAATTTTGGCAATTTACGGCAGTTTAAAAAAAAGTGTGCATTTTGTGTCATAAATGTCACACTTTAATTATGTTTATAAAATTTTTTAATCACAACATCATAAATCCGACTCGACAGACTATAGAGAAAACAATTTCGAATATTAAAAAAAAAAAAGCACCAAAAAATATTAAAAACTGTATGAGTTATCATGCAGACCGTGCCAGAAAAAGTAGTTTTGAGAAAAATACATTTAAAGTTTCAAGTGCGTTTCGCTCGAGACATCTACCTGCGCGCATCAGACTCTCGTTGGGCAGTCACGTTTTCTATAATAACTTTCGATCTATGGGGAATTTGTACAATCGACTTACACAGAAATACGCCTAAAACTATAGAGAATAATAATCTGTAAAAAAAAAATCGATTTTTTGAAAATTCTGGACGTATGTAAGGCCTTAAGGGAAAGAAACTTATTTTGATCTAGAATAAATAATGAAGAATCGATGAGAATTTTGGGTTTTTCTTGCGCCGGGTAGAAGAAATTTATCCACAAAAAATCATGGGGAATTAAAACAAAAATTATTCGTTTTTTTCTTTATTGATCTCGATACATAATTCGATAAAAATCTTCACAAATTAATAAAACTTAATTTTAATTTTCGATTTACAAAAACTAATATAATAATTAGGAATTTTTTTAGAATGATGAATTTGGAAATTTTTTAAATCCACCTCATTCCAGCGATCGAGGCCTCAGAAAGTCGGGTCGTCACTGGCTCCATAGTTTTCACCAGAAACTCGAGCTTGTGTCACCACCCCAAATTAACAACGTCAAAAGATTCAGAAATTTTTTTTTTCCGCTCCATTTTTTTGTTACAAGTGGCAAATTCAAGGTCATTCCGAGTGCAGTAGTAATTCAAGTCTCAATCTTATTAACGTTGTGCCATCATTTATCTTTTTAGTTTCTTTTCCCACGTCCTCTAGACATTCTCATGAATTATTTTTCAATTTTTCTTTATCATTCCCATTCCATTCGCTTTTTTCATCTCGTTGCTGTTTTAATCGGTGAAACGCTTATTTTAAAGGATCATCCAACGCTTGTCCGACCAAAAATATTTCTCTCTTGCTCGTCAATTCTAAGCTCGATGCTGCTTTTTCGATCTTGGAACTTGGTAATGTTCATCCATCGGCAAATTTTTCTGTTTGAGGGTCGGAGGACTTTCTGCAGACACTTGGGATTGCCTCGGGTCTATGTCGTTCCAAGTCACCAATCACTGCGTTTCAAACAAACATTCATTCAAGAGTCATTTCTAAAAAATGATAAAAATTCATTTATTTTATTTTGGAGAACATTCATACAAAAATTTCGATGTTTATAGCTCGACGTGCAAAGATAGAACATCCTAAAATTGACCCAAGACCCGTACGACGGGGTCGAAAACGACCCCAATTTTTTATAGTGAAAAACTTATTTTTGTCATTTTTTCGAAACTTTCTTATTTCATAACGTTTTCATCATTAAATCTTCACCAAATGTGTCTTTGTCATACACCATTCTCTTCGTTATCAAAAAACAAAGGGAATGATGTATAATTAAACCTTATTATCGCATACGAGGAACATTTTATGCTGAAGAGAAAATTTGGGTCGTTTTCGACTCCACTGCAAGGTTTATCACTGTTAAAAAATATATGAAATTTACAATACTTTTACAATACAACGGTAAATGAAATTTACAAACCGGGTGTATGAAATGAAAATTATTACACTCGTATGCCAAAATTGAAACATGAACATAAATTTTGGTTACTGATGTGGAATTTAAGATACATAACATTGAATATTCATATGAAATCTGAAAATTTTGTGGACATGCATTGAAATAAATCATATGTTTGATTGATAATTAATACAAATGTATATGAATTAATCTACTATCAACAATGTATTAAAATTACAGTATGATCTTCACTTTTCTTGACAGTTGATTGAAAAATAAGATACACATGAATGTTAATAATACGATACATGTTATTTCCCATCATAACTCTATCTCTTAAAAATACGGTATAAAAATGGGAATGAAAATTAATATACCCTGCAGTATAAAAAAAAAAATCCGTGTATTAAAATTCATTTACCTATGTATTAATTATAAGAATCTCAATATTAAAATTAATACACAAGCGTAGGAAATTCGTAACGCTTTGTGGGCACCGTGCTTCGCGCTCTGGCCACCGCGTGGCGCAGAGCGTCGACTTTCTCATAGGAGGCACGTGCTTCGGACGAGGATATATACAAGTCGCTCGAATCTAAGAAAATTGTGTAAAACATGAAAATGGTAAACACCAAACTTAACACAAGATGTTGAGATTATAATAAAAATTTTTACGGCGATAATTGCTCGACTTGATTGCCACGGCATCAAGTGGTGATAAGTCACTCTAACTAATTTCTTGAGATGTCTGCATGATTTCGACCTTCAACTTTAAAAAATCGAACACAATAGTACGCCAATTAATATATTCCCCTTAAAAACTCATAATAGCTGAATTTATTTAATATTCATTCGTATATTAATATTCAAAAAGGATCACCAAATTTTATGAGACATCTCTAGAAATATCGTAGACATATGTAAATGCGAAAACGTTATACGGTGCCTGAAATTTAGTAATCTTGAATCTGAAAATTACTATGCTGGTAACATGAACTTTAATATACCTGTATAGTAATATTAGTAGATGTTTCGTGTTTTTAATATGCACAATGTCAACATTTCTTACATGTATATGATTTTTCAAATACACAAGTATATTAATCCATTAACGCCGAGGTGGTCAGAATTTTTACTAACTTTTCAACGTGTTTATTTATTATGTTATCGGACCAAAAAAATAATGCAATACCTCTATTCCTACGCGGAATTCGATGCTCTTTCAGAATCTGAGCTCAAAATTTTGATTAGACACCGAGAAAAAAAAATATGGCCGATTTAAACGTGAAAAACGTGAAAATTTTCGAAAAAAAATTTTTTTCGCATTTTTTTTCACAATGATACCGCAAAGCTATCAACTTTTTACAATGATCAGAGGTGATCATGGCACTCGAACATTAAGAGGAATTTTTTTCAGAAAAATTCATCGACGCGTTTTTTCAAAATGGCGGCGAGAATGAAAAAATTTTATAAAAATCTTAATCTATCGGTTTCTTTAAAACTATAAACTTGAGAAAAAAATTTCTAAGAACAAAAATGGCTTAAAATTAGTCGAAGAATACTCTTAAATTTTTTCAGAATTTTTGAAAACAATTTTTAATTTTCGAAAATTTCAAAAAATCCAATTTTTCAAAAATACCGGAAAAATTTTTGGAAATATTTCCTTCAAGTGTTCCTTGACTACTTCTTTTCTGATTCTGTGCATATACATTGTTTTTTTCTACTCTTAGCATTACCCAGAGACAACGGCGTGGACGTGGTAGAACTTTGTCTCCTTTGGGGTGCTTTTTTTTCGTGAGTCCCCTTGCCTCTCACGTTTCGGGATGCTTTTTTTTCGTGAGTCCCCTTGCCTCTCACGTTTCGGGGTGCTTTTTTTCGTGAGTCCCCTTGCCTCTCACGTTTCGGGGTGCTTTTTTTTCGTGAGTCCCCTTGCCTCTCACGTTTCGGGGTGCTTTTTTTTCGTGAGTCTCCTTGCCTCTCACGTTTCGGGGTGCTTTTTTTCGTGAGTCCCCTTGCCTCTCACGTTTCGGGGTGCTTTTTTTTCGTGAGTCCCCTTGCCTCTCACGTTTCGGGGTGCTTTTTTTCGTGAGTCCCCTTGCCTCTCACGTTTCGGGGTGCTTTTTTTTCGTGAGTCCCCTTGCCTCTCACGTTTCGGGGTGCTTTTTTTCGTGAGTCCCCTTGCCTCTCACGTTTCGGGGTGCTTTGTTTCGTGAGTCCCCTTGCCTCTCACGTTTCGGGGTGCTTTTTTTCGTGAGTCCCCTTGCCTCTCACGTTTCGGGGTGCTTTTTTTCGTGAGTCCCCTTGCCTCTCACGTTTCGGGGTGCTTTTTTTTCGTGAGTCCCCTTGCCTCTCACGTTTCGGGGTGCTTTTTTCGTGAGTCCACTTGCCTCTCACGTTTCGGGGTGCTTTTTTTCGTGAGTCCCCTTGCCTCTCACGTTTCGGGGTGCTTTTTTTCGTGAGTCCCCTTGCCTCTCACGTTTCGGAGTGCTTCTTTTCGTGAGTCTTCTTGTCTTTCATTTTAACATTTCTTTTATCAGTGCTTTTTTGCCCAACAATTATTGCATACATATAGATTGCATTTTTCACAATAGATCCTTGTTCTTATTGGACATTTTTCATTTGAACAATTTTTTAATTTGTCCCTATTAGATCGTGTATGAAGTGTTTTACTTGTTTGACCTTTTTGAATATAATATTTAGCAATTGAAGTAGTTAACTCTTTTATTCCACTTTTTTTCTTTCCATCACGTGTAGCATTGAAAATTACGTGGGCATTTGTAATGGATGCCTGTATAAATCTTATAAAAACGACCCATGTCCATTTTTTGGAACGTATACTTGGAAGTACATTATTGCAGTGTCCATCATGCACGTCAACACCACCCATAAATTTGTTGTACAAATGAAAAGCTTGCGGAAAAGGTATATCAGTTTTGGATCGAGCCTCTGAACTATATCTTCTCGAAGTTGATAGTGGACTTACACCTGCAGCAGTTGAAGCTATTGAAACGGGCTTCGAATCCATAATAGTGATGAAATTTATGCCACTATTTCGATCATGTTTTACAATATAAGTACCTCGTGGAGCTTTCTTTTCAAGTATATTCTTTTCTTTGACTCGATTGTCTCTGATAGTGCCAGTGCATTTCAAACGTAATTTTTGCAAGTGTAAAATTAAATCCATATTTGTAAAAAAATTATCAAAGTACAAATGAAATGCAGGGATTTTATTATAATTTATTAGCCGAAAAAAAGGTTCTAATAAATGCAATACTACACGAGTACCTAAAGCACATTTTACTAATTTGTTTCCGGTTTGGGAATTTTTACCGCAATATAGATCTAAATTTAGTAGATAGCCGTCTGAAGTGCATAAACCCCAAAATTTCAAACCAAACCTTATTGGTTTCCCTCGAATAAATTGTTTCAAAACAGTTTTTGCATAAGACTTGGCCATCATTTCATCAATAGATATAGAAGTTTTCCATATTCCGAACTTTAGGAGGTTGTTTTGGAAAAGTTTCAACATCGAACGAACCCGCCACCCTCTATCGTTTGGATCCTTGTCTTCAGCTTTTGAATATTTTATTTTAGACTTGATTTCTTCAAACTTATCGCGAGTCATTGCAGAAGAAACAATTTCACTAGATAAGAATGGATCAGATGACCAATAATCTCTCTGAGACTTTCTTTTATTGAATGAACTGAAAATAACTATACCTATAAAAGTGTCAAGATCTTGTAATTTCAGATCATAATTATTCTCTTTAGACGCATCAATTATATATTGTTTCATTTCGGCGGAAAAAAAGGTTTCAAACAATTGGAAAGGCTCGCACGCCTGTATATTCTTTTTTGTAGCTTCAGATAATAATATTGTTTCTTCACAAGTATTTGGATTTGATTTCTCGCCATCGATCCAAATGAATTCGTGATTTTTTTCAAGTTTATCTAAGTTTTCAGAATAAGTAGCACAAGCTTTTTTATAAGTAATATTTGGTATTGTGAATTCATGTTCAGAATCTGAATCAGATATCGAATCACAATCGGAATCAGAATCATCGGAGCCTGAATTGTCTGCATTCGGAATCAAAATGTTTTCGTCGGAATCACTATCCGAATAATCTGATTCATACTCTGCATGCAATGAAGCAGAAGATTTTGAACGTTTTCGTGACATAACAAATGTATTGAAAAAGTGAAAACTAATATTTTTTTTATATGCTTTACCTATAATTCATGTAAAAATTGTATACAACATATGTGTCCATGCACAAGTGAAAGGATATACGAGTTTGTTCGTGAATTTTGTAGTGGTAGATAGAAACAAAATTTTATGTACCATTCAAGAACATTTTTTTTCTCTAAACCTATAGACTTTACGAAAGAATTTTTAACAACAAAAAAGTCTTAAAATTAGTCAAGGAACACTCTCAAATTTTTCCAAAAATTTTTCAGGTATTTTTGAAAAATTGGATTTTTTGAAATTTTCGAAAATTAAAAATTGTTTTCAAAAATTCTGAAAAAATTTAAGAGTATTCTTCGACTAATTTTAAGCTATTTTTGTTCTTAGAAATTTTTTTCTCAAGTTTATAGTTTTGAAGAAACCGCTAGATTAAGATTTTTATAAAATTTTTTCATTCTCGCCGCCATTTTGAAAAAACGCGTCGATGAATTTTTCTGAAAAAAATTCCTCTTAATGTTCGAGTGCCATGATCACCTCTGATCATTGTAAAAAGTTGATAGCTTTGCGGTATCATTGTGAAAAAAAATGCGAAAAAAAATTTTTTTCTAAAATTTTCACGTTTTTCACGTTTAAATCGGCCATATTTTTTTTTCTCGGTGTCTAATCGAAATTTTGAGCTCAGATTCTGAAAGAGCATCGAATTCCGCGTAGAAATAGAGGTATTGCATTATTTTTTTGGTCCGATAACATAATAAATAAACACGTTGAAAAGTTAGTAAAAATTCTGATCACCTCGGCGTTAATGGGTTAATTTTACTGAACAGTGCTCGTATCATTAAAATACCGCGTCTCTCAATTTTCCTCAGCGTATCTGAATTTTCATATACGGTATCCGCATAAAAGCTTCCTATACATGTGTATTAATTTTCATACGGAAATTTTTTACAGTCTACGTTCGGAAAAATTTCCCGCTCCAGAAAAATATTTCATCGATTTCATCAGTAATTGGGGATTTGATTAAAATCTTAAAATATTTAACTCAGTTTTGAGACGCAGCGAATATTGATTCTGAATAATGATATTGCCAAAAGATCTCCAACAAATTAGGCAAACAAAAAATTGTTTGACCACCAATGAGAATGTTTTTTTAGTCGACTGAAATCCATTTGTTAATTCTTCTAAGGGGATTTTTTTTTTTACAATTTTCTCTGTTTATTCAACTTTTTTGCAACTCATGTAAAATGAATAAGAATCCCGAATCCTTGACGTGTTTTTGTGTAAAGATTGAAATTTGCATTTTGCAGATTTTATTAATCCAATTAAAAGACAAATTGAAGGTATGACAATATCTTTAACCCTAGCTACACACTATGGCTTTTAGTACCTTACTTACACACTATCGGTCTATTGGACCGACGACTTTTATTGCTCTATAACATTGTAACAAACGCAAAACGTCAGACTTCGACCAATCCGGAGAAACAATCGGTAAAGCTAAAAAGTCGTTTGATAAAAAGTTATAACGTTTTTGAAAAGGCGTGTGGTGAGAAAAAGGTGCGAAAATGTAGTGCTGCTGTCGGTCCATTGGACCCCGTAGTGTGTAGCTAGGGTTAAGGAAAATTTCCTAATAATTTTTTGCAGACAATTTTCTTTTATTGTATAAAATAAATTTATCAGATTTTTGGATATTGAACAAAAAAAAACAATCATTTAAATAACTGGCCGAAGTTACCCTTGTAGCCCAAGCAAATAAAGGTTTTTACTTGACAAAAATAATAACAGGATACCACCAGTGCCATTACAATCGGACGAGCTCCCCGATGCTAATTGCACAAAATTCGACTCGAGAGTCGCGTTTCCTTTTTTTTTTTATTAACAATTTAGTGCAAAAAAACGCATTTTTTTTGGTTTTTTGCTTATAAAAGAAAAACTAATGGATCAATGTGATCAGTCCCAATGGACGAATTGTAGAGAATTGAAATACGAAGAAAATGAGAGTTGAAAAAATCCGATCGGTTCATTATTAAGGGAGAAAACCCAAAAAAAAACCGAAAAAATAGCGTTTTTTCAAAAATTCATAACGTCGCCATTTTTCGAGCTGTAGTGCAGGCTCTTCGCGAGATAGTAGATATCGATACGTACTTCCAGTGTGCGAAACCCGGACGCTGTCGAATAATTAGTTTCCGCGTAATTGCAATCACAAGTTGTACATACCATATTTTGCAGCAAGGCTCAATGCTCTGGAGGTCGTCCGATTCCAATTTACCAAACGGATTTGGAAAGTAGAAGCGTTCAGCTACAAAACGTCAATCTTCGTTTTTCATTTAAATGCTGAGAAATAGGTAAAAATTGCTCGCAAACATGAGCAAAAACGGCCGAGCGCCCGAGAGTCGTCGTGGAGTGGGGGTAGGGCAGCAGAAGCGGAGAAGGCGCAAATTTGTAAGCAGTTTTCGACTATTTCACAATATTTTATCCATATATACCATATTGATATAAGGGCATGTAGCAAAAAAAATCAGAAAAAAAGTTTTCCGCTGATTTTTCATGGAATCTGAGTGCAGAATCAGTTTCCGGTGGTCCAGTTACCCCAGAATTAAAAAAAAATGTGTTAAGATAGCCCTACTGGTTGCCGAGATAATCAAATTCGAAGATTCATAACTAGCGTGCAGCGCGCTTGTATTACTATATATGCGCCTTCTCCGCTTCTGCTGCCCTACCCCCACTCCACGACGACTCTCGGGCGCTCGGCCGTTTTTGCTCATGTTTGCGAAATTTTTTTACCTATTTCTCAGCATTTAAATGAAAAACGAAGATTGACGTTTTGTAGCTGAATACTTCTACTTTCCAAATCCGTTTGGTAAATTGGAATCGGACGATCTCCAGAGCATTGAGCCTTGCTGCAAAATATGGTATGTACAACTTGTGATTGCAATTACGCGAAAACTAATTATTCGACAGCGTCTGAGTTTCGCACACAGGAAGTACGTATCGATATCTACTATCTCGCCAAGAGCCTGCACTACAGCTCGAAAAATGGCGACGTTATGAATTTTTGAAAAAACGCTATTTTTTTCGGTTTTTTTGGGTTTTCTCCCTTAATAATGAACCGATCGGATTTTTTCAGCTCTCATTTTCTTCGTATTTCAATTCTCTACAATTCGTCCATTGGGACCGATCACATTGATCCATTAGTTTTTCTTTTATAAGCAAAAAACCAAAAAAAATGCGTTTTTTGCACTAAATTGTTAATAAAAAAAAAAAGGAAACGCGACTCTCGAGTCGAATTTTGTGCAATTAGCATCGGGGAGCTCGCCCGATTGTAATGGTACCGGCGGTATCCTGTTATTATTTTTGTCAAAATCTGATTATTTTAGAGCTCTGTTGCTTGGCCTATTGCTTCGCTCGGACAAAACCAGCCAGCTCCTACTCAAATGTAAATTTAAAAAATGAACCTTTAATTACAAAAATTGTAAAGCTAAACTAAATCATCATATTCTCAATACAGTTGTATTTAATTTAGTGAAAGAAAACTGCTTTTTATTTCCAAAAGTATACTGACGCATGCGTCTCGCCATCACCTATATATATCCTTCTGAACTGGAATGTATTCTCATCACAACAAATTTTATCCAAATATTTGAATGACTATTTTTTTTTTCCAAGTTCCAAAATCCTTTCCTCTCAACGGATTGCTTAAAATATTGCAAAAAAGTGAAATGAGCCGCGATGTTTTGGCCTCGTAGCTCGTAGCGGCAAGAGATCGAAGCTGATGTGCATCGTTATTGCCACATTCCGCTCTTCAATTTTATTATTGCTGTATTATTGTTTATCAGTTTGATCGTCAATTTTGTCGAGAAAAAAACGAGTTTCAATAATGAATACGTATCTTTTTAAGAACATTGTATGAGCAGATTTGAAAAACCATCAATAAAAACATGCCCTGGCGATAAAATAATTGAAAAACGCATATACGCGCTTGCGCGTGATCGAGAAGCCAAAAAAAGAAGGAAAACGTCTGAGCGTGAAGGGCTCGTTTGACTTTTAACCACTAACGACCGTACACGATCCATTCATTTTTCGTCAGTTTCAAAGTCGAGTCTTCTTTTTGTTTTGTACCTTACGCGAGTGTGAACGATCGTTGTTTAATCATGTCCAAAAGCACCGCCTTTCTTGGATTACAGTTTTTTCCGTGTTAATCTCAAAAGAGTAGAGAGCAAATTATCTTCGAATAATTTATTCTACATCGCAACGACGGTTACTAATACTAAACGGTCAACTGTTCATTCGCGAGGGTGACAAGTCGAAAAGCCATTTTTTATCCACGAAAACACGAAGGAGAACGAGAATTTCAGCGAGTTTAAAGTGAATAAACGTTTCTTATCACTAAAAATTCAATCGAGTTACAATCGTGAACGACGTTCATTGCACGGTTCGTTCTTTTTGTTGCTAGTAATTCGTAACATAACCTCAATATCGATTTTAATCTTGTATCACGTACAAATCCAAAATAATTTCAGATATTAAGGTAGGTGTTTCGCCAAAGGGTTTTTCTGTAAAATTCAAGAAAAATCAGAGGTTAGATTCGGGACGTTACTTCGTGTGTCCGTGCCAAATTTTAAAACGTTTCTCTGTCACGAATTCGAGATATTTCCAAAGATTTTGCAGTGTTACATGCGTTTTTTATGCGGGGCGTTTGAAAATTTCCCTGAACTTAACTCTAAATATAACCTCCGCCATTTTTTTTGTTACTTTTCATATTTTTAACATTCACATAAAATTTAAGCACCAACAATTTGAACCCTAAAACTCGTGTTCCATTTTTTTTTATCTTCTAACGCACAAACAGGGTCGCTATCAACCCTATGGTATTTTTGGCCATAAAATCATTTTTACAGAGGTAAAAAGGCTTTCCAGCGCATGAACCCTTTTGTTTTTTAATAACGAATGAAATTATATGCAAAAAGTTTATTTTCATTAAGTTTGATGCCATTTGAAAATTGAAAAACCCAGAAAATTAATCATACCCTCATTTTTTCATATTTATCCGGGGTCAGATTGACCCAATCATGAGTTCTCGGGTTAAGATATTTCACAAGTTAACCAAATTTTTGTACTTTGACTGGAGATGTAATTTTTTAAAGTCACTGCAGCAAAATAATTATATGAAAAAGTAAACTTTCGTGTCAGCGTTTAAAAGCTTCAATAACTTTTAGACTTTCCTAATGGAGCTAATTGTTATATCTTACGTGAATGGAAAAACTTATAAAACAATGAAAAAAATGACTAAAAAATTAAAAAATAAGAAATTTTAGAAAAACAACATTCCCAGTATCTCCCAATACTGGCTTTTTCTAACTATCGCTATACCTTCGTAAACAAATGTCAAAATCCTGGTTTTTTGTTGGAAAACTCATATATTCTGCTGAATTGAAAATAAAAAAATTTTCAAAATTGAAGAAAAGTTTCAAAATTATTGTGGAAAATGTAAAACTTTCAAGCGCTTCCCATCAGAAACTCATGTAAAACCGCAGAGCTTTTTATAGGAAATATTTCTAATCCGGAACGGTGATTTCTTTTGAAAATTGGCAAGTGATCTCATTGTATTATCTGATTGCGATCTGTCAATTATAAACAATTTTATAGAAAAATGTTCAGGGGAAACAACTGGCTTAAAGTAAGTTGTTTGTTAGTGAATTTTTTCTATTTTATTATTATTATGAATAATATTGAAGTTTGCACTATTGGAACGCAACCAACAATATTTATTTCTTTCATTATTGTTTCGATTTTCAAAGTTGTCCAAATTTTATTCATGGATATAGTTTTTAGGTCCCAAATAAAGATTGTTGAATTATCATAGCTCTGCAAATGAATTTGGGACTCTATAAAATGAGGAATTTCCTTACATTTCCATGATACAAACTTCAACATCATTTATTATAATTTTTAAAGCCACGTATATTTTTTTTTATTGTATTTGCCATTGCCCAGGATTCTCCTCTTTTTAGTTTGCCCCCCCCCCCCTTTCCAAAGACACCCCCCTGTGCGGCTGCAGCCGACTTATCCCCAACTGTATCGCATTTGCCGAGGGCGAAGGGAAACTGCAGAAAACCTTGCCGATACAGCCGGTACCTACCTAATTTCCCCGGGTAGCAATGCGAGCATGCTCAAGCACAGCTACCAGAGGCGCTTAAGAAAGGTACCTCCTCGGATGTAATGCAATGAGCTAGCCAGTACACGGCTAGGGGACCACCATCCGCACGATGAGAACCGTCCACGGGAGGCACCCGAAGCCGTACACCGACCGCTCAGGCATCACAGCGAAGTCTGGACATGATTTTTATAAAGGTGGAGTCCAAACCACCCGGGATTACAGTGGAAACACGTGAAAAAAATCTCAATTTTTCATTGGTGTTTTGGTCGGGATTCGAACCCGGGACCCACGGCGTGCAAGCCCGAGCCCTTATCCACTAGACCAACCGCTCTCCCGAAAGCCACGTATATTTTCATATGTTTGTTATGTTTTTTTTTTCTATTAAACTGGACAATTAATATCTAATTCTCTATTATTGAATACACTGCCGACGAAAAGTTTCTGAACAAAGGTTCAAAAAAGTTTCGGAGCTATTTTTGATGCCATTTCGCTGACATTGAACATAAACAAATTTAATAAACGGCATTTTGAAGGGGAGGGCATTCAACTTCATTTCGCTTTTTTTTGAAAATTCTTTACGATTTTTTTCACGGCTTGTACGTTATTTTCAATACGATAATCTTTCGCCTTTTTTTTTTCTTTTACAGTTGGACCGCGTTTTAAAAATAAATTTTTTAAATAAGTTTCTTTAACCGGAATCTTGAAGGAGGCAGCTCAGGCTTCAATTTTGTTTTTTAAAAAGTTTTGTGCGATTTTTTTTCGCAAAGCTATTTCGATTTTTGTGAAAAAAGAAAGAATTTGGAAAATGCCGCTTAACATAAAAACTATTAGGTTTGAAAGAAAATCTCAAGAGAATAAAAAGTTGCATCGGGTTTTGCTAAGTTCACAAGAATTTTATCAGATTTACTTTCCAAAATTTTTTTTTGATCATTTGAAAATGATCTGAAAAAACTTTTCAAAAGAATTCTCACATATTCAAGATAATACTATACACCCATGACATTTTTCGTTAGTTGAAATATACAATTTTTTTCCCTCAAGACATTTTATCACTTACCTCATAGTTCTCGATATACACGAATCAATTGCTCAGAATTCTAATCAGGAATAGTTTGAAGAAAAATTTTGAAAAAAAATCGAAAAAAATTCCAGTACGTTCAAAATGAAAAAAAAATAAAACCTTTTTCCCTCTTGACATTTTATTACAAACCCCATAATTCACAAATTGCGGCTATCAATTTATCTGAGTTTCTACCGAAAGAAGTTAAAAAAAAAAATCTGATAAAATTCTAGTGAACTTAGCAAAACCCGATGCGACTTTTTATCCTCTTGAGATTTTCTTTTAATTATTTTCTTTTATTATATTTCTTTAAATTATTTTCGATATTCTTTCTTTTTTTACAAAAATTAATATAGCTTTGCGAAAAAGATCGCACAAAACTTTGGAAAAAAAAAACAAAAACACGAATAAAAGATTC
This sequence comes from Rhimphoctona megacephalus, assembly GCA_963989365.1. NCBI lineage: Eukaryota > Metazoa > Arthropoda > Insecta > Hymenoptera > Ichneumonidae > Rhimphoctona > Rhimphoctona megacephalus. The sequence goes on from OZ022424.1 coordinate 8,831,512, forward strand.
ATGCTATGTTTATACAATTCGAAAAGAAACAAAAAACAATTTTTTTGCGTTCCTTTTCTTTTTAAAATGGTTCTCGTCTTTCGGGTCTTTACGAGTCCACCTTACGACTTCAGCCCTTTTCCTCCACTTCACTAACTTCCATATTCCTGCAAAACCCAATAAGAGTTTTGCTCAAAGCCCCTCTGATCTTACGTACTATTATTTTGCATTTGCACGAGGGCCTGGGGAAACTGTACAAAACCTGGCCGATACCGGTGGCTATAATTGTCCTGAATTTCAGTTGGTTAACGGGAGAAACCAGTTTAGGAGGCCAAAATTTTGGTGTTTTTCGCGAATTTTTTTAACAGGGAAGGAATAATCAGAATTTGTTTAAACTTGGGGGATATTTTATTCATGTTTTGAAGTACACTTTGTAATTTTTTCAAGTCATTTCCGCCGGAAATAGCGGAGTTAGAAGCTGCTGTCCATGGACGATCGCCATCCGAGTTTTTTGCTGGTGGGCATTCCTGAAGTCACAATTTTTATCTGTGATCATTACAATTTTCTTTTTTCGTTAACAACATATTTCCTAAGAATATGAACCTAATTGTGATCAAAAAAATTAAAAATTGCATGTTTTCGAGGGGTTTGAACACTGTCATGTTTTTATACCATGTTTTTTCACATTTTTGCATTAAAAAAAATATTTTTAATAATAATATCATCCCAGAGTTAGGCTCATATAGATTGTAATTGAATAAAGAATATTCACATAAATTTTCAGAACGATTGGTCAATAATTTTTTGAGCTAGAATGCCCACCAGTTGAAAAAAAGTCGTCCGTGGACAACAGCTTCTAACTCCACTATTTCCGACGGAAATGATTTGAAAAAATTACAAAGTGTACTTCAAAACATGAATAAAATATCCTCCAAGTTTAAACAAATTCTGATTATTCCTTCCCTGTTAAAAAAAATTCACGAAAAACACCAAAATTTCGGCCTCCTAAACTGGTTTTTCCCGTTAACACCACTAGAAACCCAAAAAAACTACTTCGCGTTCAGCGATCGATGCGCGAACTGGTGCATGGACGAGCATGGACCCATTCATGTGCTGGTTTTGCGTATCTATCGCTGTCGATAACAATTTTTTTGCATTTTCACGATACAGATGTAAATTCTACGATGAAAGTAATTACTGCAACTTCATAATCTATTTTTTTCTATATTTTAAATAATTAATGCAGCAAAAAATTAAAAGAAACGAAAACTTGGTCCAGGCCGATTGAAAACTCGATCTCATGAAAGAATGTCCAGCCTACCGAAATGTCGGAGGGTCAAAAGACCAATAATTTTAGCAAAACGGTCGGCGTTGGTGAAAAAAAAATTCTACAACAAGAGATCCTACAAGCCTCGTAAGTTTCCAATTTCCTAAATAACATTACCATCGCCATCAGCTTAAAAATTAAAATGTCATATTTTTTTTTATTATCATTTTTCTGCAGTATGTGAAAAACTTAAGGGTAATAACAATGCGCTTGCGAAGGCGCTTTCGAAGGAGAAACAAGAGAATCAATACCTGTTCTCCGAAAATTTGGCGCTGATGAGTGAAGTCCAAGAATTGGGACTGGCTTGCAACAGGCGCGATGTAAGTAAATAAAAATTGAAAATCAGTATTTAAAACTTGAAATGCCTTTTTACTCAATCGAAAATAACGGTTTTGATCTGGGTCAAAATGACCCAATGGTAGTAACCTCGAGTTAAGGTAAAATAGCTGATGCAGACTAGTCAAATGAGAGTTAAATTTTTAAATTACATTTATGTAAAGTTTAATGCACTAATTAAATGAATTAACGGTTGATTTGTATTACAGCATGTCTTATTAATCTAAAAAAATATTAATAACAATAGATTTGCAAAACCTTCAACTGATAAATGCAAAATTCCACGATGTCATATTTTCATCGACATTTTTCAAAGAATAATCCGTATTTTTCAACCGATTTTAATGCGCCACGTTTTATTTTGTTCTTCAAGAGATCCTCTACGAATTCATCGTGTGAATTTTTTTCTGAGTTCCATCGTTTTACTGTTGCAGCCAATTATTTAATTGGTTAAAAAAAATGTTCACAAATCAATTGCTGTAATTTTCGTATTAACATGTTTAGAAAAAAAACATACCCGATGAATTCGTAGACGTGGTGCATTAAAATCGATTGAAAAATACCGGTTGAAAAATTGAATTTTGCTGTTATCAGTTGATGATTTCGCAAATCCATCGTTATTAAATTTTTTCTTTAGGTTAATAAGCCATGCTGTAATACGCATCAACCTTCAATTAATTTAATTAGTGCATTGGACTTTGCATAAATGTATTTTTTAATTTTAGCACTCATTTGACCAGTGTGAAGCAGCCATATTACCTTAATACCATTACTACTACACCCCTTTCAACCCTAGACCTCTACAATCTATTTTTACGAAGGTAAACCTTACAACGGGGTCGAAAACGACTCGAATCTTCTCTTGAGCATAAACTGTTCCTCGCATGCGCATACTAAGGTTTAATTATACACCATTCTGTTCGTTTTTCCATAACGAAGAGAACGGTTTATAATAAAGTCGCATTTGGTTAATATTTAAAGATGAAAAATCTATAAAAGGAAAAAAAAGTTTCGAAAAAATGGAATAAAGTTTTTTACTAAAAATATTGGGGTCTTTTTTCACCCCGTTGTAGGGGTTTAAGGTTAATACATCAACAAATAAATAATTCAATTTATAAAAATGAAAAAATCTTATTTGTTCATTGTTTTTATTTTTATTTAAGGACATAATATCCGGAGTTTTAAAGAATGCAAAGGATACTCTGGGGCTCTTAGTGTCGGCGACAAATTATATTACTAACACGATAGCTTCGTGTCAACAAGTCGTCAATATGCCCAAATTCACGCCAAGAAAATCTACAAGTACTGCCGATCGTAAGAAATTTCACATTTATCTATTCAAATTGCCAATACTATTATTATTATTATTGTTGTTGTTGTTGTTGTTGTTGTTGTTGTTGTTGTTGTTGTTGTTGTTGTTGTTGTTATTATTAAGGGGTTACATGCGTCCGGAATTTTCAAAAAATCGCGTCTATTTTTTTTGATTGCGTATTATTCTTTAAGCCTTCAAGAACACAGTCAAAAAATCATTAAAAAATTTCATCCTGTACTCAATATTTTTTCATTGCTTTACTTCAAAAATTTTGTATCCATTTTCTCTACTGTCCTTCGAGCTATTTTTTTAATGATTTGTTTAGAAAACAAATAATTAGAGTCCAGTTTTGTGTAAAAAAAAATGCATGTTTAATTTCAAAATGGCACTAATTGCTTATTTATCAAAATAAAAAAAATTTGGCTCGGAAAGTTTATCCCTGAATAATTTATTGTGCTTACCCCGAATGTTTTTTTTTTGTTGATGATGTAAACAACATCAAGGAAGAATGGATAATGTGTATTCGATATTTTGTTGCATTTTTTTCAATAGATAATAAAAAAAAATTCTAAAAAATAACACTTTTCGGTGCTGAACGTATGAAACTCCCCAAATTTTATTATTCATATATATATGCATCACTTAAAACGTAATTCTATTGATATTTGTTCCTTTTATTTATTAATTTTTGAACTAATATTTATTTATTTATTTATTTACCAATGTATGGCTTATTACGCCTTTTACTATACCGCTTCTCTTATTTCCGTTATTGTATGTGTTACAGTTGTTATACTATTAATTGACCTTCCATACACATTTGACATTCATTCCTGTAACATCTGTATACCACTCACCCAATTCTACACTCACTTCCTCTTATTATATTTACTTTTGGTTTTCCTGACTCATTCCTCCACATTATCCCTTCTCGATTATCGACCTCCCGACCCCTCTGCACTGAGAAAATAAATTTATTGATTCAACAAAATTTTTGTTGAATCAATAAATTGTGGCGAACAAAATGAAATTCGTTAACAGAAGAAAAATTTGATCAATTCAACCACTTAATTTGTTGGCTCAAATAAATATTGCTCATTACGACGAAAATATTGTTGAATCAACAAAATTTTCTGTTCAATTAACAAATTTCATTTTGTTCGCCACAATTTGTTGATTCAATAAAACATTTGTTGAAACAACAAATTTCTTTTCTCAGTGCAAAGGCTTTTGAGTATTCACACATATCCGTATTTATTTTCCCCTTCGGTGTCTACATTGTACATTCCCTTAGTTCGACCCCTCGTCGGTTATCTCTCCATCTATCTAATGCATCTACCCAATCTTCCCTTATTTTCATTCTAGCCCTGTTGCACTCCCAAATATGCTCCATATTTTCCAGCTCGAGCCCGCACAACTCACAAACTCACTCCCGGTAGCCCTTTTTCCCTACTTTCCTAACGTTCCCACACCTCAATCTTGCCCATTCTTCCTTTGTATCTCCCGCAATCCCCTCCGTACTCCAATAATCCTCTCTCTCTACACCCCTTTTTATTTCCTTATATATATCGTTGTACGATGACTGGTCAACTTTTACCCAAGTTTTTCTGAAAGTCTTGTCCTCTCATTATCTCTTCCCCTTCCTTTAGAGATTTCTCGATCCTGCTACATTCCTCTCCCTTCCATATCCATTCGATTACTCTCCCATCCCCGATATCTTTCATTGCTTTTTCCAATTCTTTACCCCAACTCGATTGATTCCTGTTCTTGATGCCCCTGATTTCCACCCTTAGGCATATTTTTGGCCATTTTTTTCATTTTTTGAATTTCAATCATATAATTCCCCGCCCTGCGCCTCGCCTCTATTTCAACACTGTTTATCCCCGCTTCCAGCTTCCAGATGTAATCTGGTGTGTTCACGGCCAGTCCCATCGCCATTTTTACAAACATCCCTTGTAATTTCTCCATTGTTTCCCTCCTTTTCCACCCCCATATCTCAATTCCATAGAATTTTTGAACTAATAATTAAAATTAATAGATCAGTTAGACAAATAATAATCTTTTAAACGAAAAAAAACCGATGTCAAAAAAGTCGTAAAAAGTAGAAAAAAAGTATTTCAAAAGCTAATACTGCGAAATCGTTGTTAAATAAACAAAAAATTGAAGTCGGTGCCATACAAATTGAAGAGAACTCCTATTTCCAATCGTCAATTCGTTTACGTAAGAGTTTGTAGTTGACAATTTCATTTTTCACAATTTCGAATTTATTTGGCAACGACTTCAAATTTCAGTTTATATAACAACGATTCCACAGTATTGGCTTTTAAAATAATTTTTCTCCACTTTTTAGAGTCTTTTGAAGTCGGGCTTTTTTCTTGAAAAGTTTATTATTTTTTTATTTTCAGTAGTCTTCGCTCAAAAATAATCGTGTCGAAAAAAATGTCATGCTTTTGAAAGTATACTTATTAATATACGAAATGATTTAGTTAATAATATCTTAAATTTTTGCATTGTTTAGAAAAAAAAATTAAAATTCTAGTCAAACAATAATAATAATAATAATAATAATAATAACAACAACAACAACAACAACAACAACAACAACAACAATAATAATAATAATAAACCGTTGATAAAAGTATTGAAGTTATCATCGATTTTTTTTAGCCATCTTAACGGGAGAAACCAGTTTAGGAGGCCGAAATTTTGGTGTTTTTCGTGAATTTTTTTAACAGGGAACGAATAATCAGAATTTGTTGAAACTTGGAGGATATTTTATTCATGTTTTGAAGTACACTTTGTAATTTTTTCAAGTAATTTTCGCCGGAAATAGTGAAGTTAGAAACTGCTGTCCATGGACGATCGCCATCCGAGTTTTTTGCTGGTGGGCATTCCTGAAATCACAATTTTTATCTGTAATCATTACAATTTTCTTTTTTTCGTTAACAATATATTTCGTAAGAATATGAACCTAATTGTGATCAAAAAAATTAAAAATTGCATGTTTTTGAGGTGTTTGAACACAATGTCATGTTTTTATAGCATGTTTTTTCACCTTTTTTGCATTAAAAAAAATATTTTTAATAATAATATCATCCCAGAGTTAGACTCATATAGATTGTAATTGAATAAAGAATATTCACATAAATTTTCAGAACGATTGGTCAATAATTTTTTGAGCTAGAATGCCCATCAGTTGAAAAAAAGTCGTCCATGGACAGCAGCTTCTAACTCCACCATTTCCGGCGGAAATGACTTAAAAAAATTACAAAGTGTACTTCAAAACATGAATAAAATATCCTTCAAGTTTAAACAAATTCTGATTATTCCTTCCCTGTTAACAAAATTCACGAAAAACACCAAAATTTCGGCCTCCTAAACTGGTTTCTCCCGTTAACATCATTTTATTAAAATTCACTATTCAGTAACAGTTACTACATCTTTTGAGGTACTTATATAAATTTTTTTATGAAAAACTGTTCACTACTGGGGGAAATATGGCCGTCGTCCTAAACACCTTTTTTTGAACATCACTCGCGGTGAGCATGATACCTCTGGAACGATTAATTTGAAATCAAAAAATCAAAAAGATTTCGTTAGTATAATTCTATACGCTCTTCGTGAACGAAGGGTTTAGCGAAATTTTTATTTAAAAAGAATGTTGTTTTTCCCGAAAAGTTCGATTCTTGAGGTTCCTAAAATTAGGTTTTTTGACCCAAAAAAATATAAATTTTGGTCCAAATAAAAATTTCTTCATTCACGAACAAGCCATTATAATTAGAAACAAGCTCGTGAAAGATTCAAATCGATCAGTTAAATTGCTATCGAGGAATCGTGCTCACCGTAACTGCACTTTTTAAAAAATATGATTCTGAGATAATCGCTGTGCTCGGAGACTCGCACTCTCAGGTAGCGCGCGTAAAAATATTCGTTCTAGTGCCCAGATCCTTATAATATTTTGGAAAAACTTTCTTAAGATTATGTACTTTGAGAAAATGCAGAAAGAAATTTTTTCAACCCAAACAACTAAATATAACCCCTTAATATGAGACCATCTCAAGAGTTCCTGCTTTGAAACAAAAAAGATTCATCCAAATCGGTGAACTTTATACAAATTTATGCGTATACATACTTAAAAAAAAAAAAAAGAAATCGGTCGAATTGAGCACCTCCTCCTTTTTTGAATTCGGTTAATAATTATAAATGAAAAGAGGAAAATTTGTGTAAAAGAAAATGAATATTCAGGTAGAGATTCGAATCGAAGACTGTCCGGCAAATCACCGGCTCGTGGCGTCGTCCAGCCCATGGTGAGCGGCCACACAATAACAAAACCAACAATTAACTTGAGCAGGCTCAATATACAGAGAGAATACAGAGATCGAAATCGTCCAAATTTGAGTGATATTGAAGAGTCTTCATCGACGCCAGAACAAAGTCCTGCTAGCCGGCGCTCTGCTTCCCCAGCTCAAGTGCCGATTCCTAGAACTTTAAATTGTGTAAGTAAAATCTCGTTTTTTCTGGTAGGGAGAAAAATTAATCTTTCGTGGATGACTTTTTTATTTATTTAATAAAAAAAATGTTTACTCGAAAAAAAATGGGAAAATTTTATTTTAATGTTTCTTGAAATTATCGAAAATGAATGGGATTTTTTTTGCTATCGTGAAGAATTTCGTTTCGGGAAAATAACAGAATTTATGAGAATTTTCTCTTCATTCGTTTTGTTTATTACAAATAAAATTTAGAAGAATTATAAAAATTGAACTACAATAAATTTTATAAGAATTTATGAGAAATTTCTTTTGATTTACTTGTTTGTTTCATTATTTTATTAATTTGGAATAAATAATGAGAGAAATTAATGAAATATTTGCTTGATTCTTGGCGAGAAAAATGAAATATGTCTTTAGAAAATCAAGGAGCATTAATAAAAATGCTCTGTTTTTTCTTTATTTATCTCGACGAATTTATATCTTCGTAAAGTATGGAAAATCAATTTGAAAAAAAAAATGATCATTATTTAAAAACTTTGTATTGAGAATTTTTTGTTTGGTGGTTTTAGGATACTAGACGCGTAAATCGAATGCCGGAACGTCTCCGGCGCACCCTTCGAGCGAGTGGTAAATAAACCATTTTTGAAAAAAAAAATATAATTATTTTCTCAACTGTAAACGAAGAATGATCAATATTGAAATTTTAGACGAGAGTCCACGTCGCTCGAGCGGCCGAGGTCTGAGAAACTCGGGTCGTCACTCGCTTCGTCGTTCTCGCGCGATGTCCGAGGTTTCACCACCCCAAATAAACAACGACGAAAGTTTCAGGAGTCCGAGAGTTTCGCTTCACGATGTTTCACGATTTTTGCACAACGCCCAAAGCGTCAACATTCGTACGGTAAAAAAATTCGCGATTTTCAATCAATTGCTCAATTATTTTTTTAATTTTCGATTATTTACAACTATTTTTACATCACATTCATTTTGACATTAAAACTTCTCATTTTCAATTGCAAATGAAATTTTTTTATTCGTTGGACGATTCAAAAAAAATCTCAAAAAACTCAACCTTTTTTGAAATGCTGTAAACGTTGATTTTTTGTAATAATGATACCAAAAAGTAAAAATGATAAAAAAAATAAATAATTGAAACGAAGTAATATTCAATAAACAATGTCATTTTTTTGTTTAAATGTGTGAATTTGTCTCGTTTTTTAATCTAAAAAAAATGCGCTACTGTAGTAAATGCATTTTTGTATCTTTATACAAAAACATATCAAGAATTTCCGATTTTTTATTTATTTTTCATGATTTGAAAAAAGTCTGATAAAGGAAGAAAATTCATAAAAAAAATCTTCATTCAGAAAAATAAATAAATTCTTTTCAGACGATCAAACAAAAAGTTCTGATTGTTTGTTGGAAAATTGTTTGTTTATCTAATTTGTTAGAGACTTGTTGGCACTATTATTTTTTGAAACCATTCAAACATTTTCAGATTTGTATCGAATCATCAAATATCGAAATTTCGATCAAATAATTTTTCGTGCGGAAACTTGTGTGCAAAGCCCTCAAAAATACGCTTCATTTCGGAATGCTGTATTTTTGCACGTCGAGCTGTATAACGTAGACAAGTTTATGAATTTTACTTAAATTTTTGTAGAAATGCTCCATCAAAAAAAAAAAAAAATATTTCATTTTTTAGAAATAGCTTTTTCACCCTAAACCCTGAAAAAACTTCTTTTTGAATTATTTCCAAATTCTTTTTGGTTCTATTGCGTTTTCATTATTAAATATTCACCAAATGCGACTTTATCGTACACCATTCTTTTCGTTATCAAAAAACGAAGAGAACGTTGTATAATTAAACTTCATTATCGCATACGAGAAACATTTTATGCTCAAGAGAAGATTGGGGTCGTTTTCGACCGCATTGTAGGGTTTACATTCGGAAAAATAGATTCTAAGGGTCTAAAGTTACGGTAGTAGTCTTGCTACAGTCACGTTGACGAGTTAACTCTGGGGTGAATGTTCGAAATCTTGGATATAACTTGCGGAATAATCGAATCCTAATTAGTTGTTACCAGGGTTGCAAATTTTTTAATGAAAAAGTAATGCGTTAATCATTACTTTTTCAATTCATAATGGGAATCATTTCCATTGAATCATTAAATTTAATGATTTAATGGAAATAAATTCCATTAAATCGTTAAATTCAATGGTTTAATGGAAAATAATTCCATTCAATCATTAAATTTAATGATTTAATGGAAATAATTTCCATTAAATCGTTAAATTTAATATTTTAATGGAAATAATTTTCATTGAATCATTAAATTTAATGATTTAATGGAAAATGTTTCCATTGAGTCATTAAATTTAATGATTTAATGGAAATAATTTTCATTAAATCATTAAATTTAATGGTTCAATGGAAATTATTTCCATTAAAACATCAGATTTAATAATTCAATGGATATTATTTCCATTCCATGGAAATTTAATGGTTCAATGGATATTATTTCCATTCAATCATTAAATTTAATGACTCAATGAAAATATTTTCCATTAAATCATTAAATTTAATGATTCAATGGAAATTATTTCCATTAAAACATTAGATTTAATGCTTAAATGAAATCACTAATGCATTTAAAAAGGTAATGCATTATTTGCAAGCCTGGTTGTTACATGTTACAGGAATCTAAATATATAAACTTTCGGAAAAAATATCTAAAATAAAGTTTATAGTTTACGAAATAACCATTTTTCCTAATCTAATAACTTATCATATACTTTATATCGTTATATTTCCGAAACTAAGTGGTTAAAATTCTTATAATTTTTTGACAAACTTCGTCATAAGTTCCTCTGTACATGACAATAGAAAAAAAAATCCGTAAAAAAGTTTCGGAGCTATTGCGTAAAATGTGAAATTTTCTTAATTTTTTTTGTACAGTAAAATTGCGCAATTTTTTATTTTCAATGCCTCGAATATGGGAAGATGAATCCTTTCGAAATCTTACACGTAATTACATAATAGTGTCCTGAATGTGTGCTCAAAATTTTCTAAAATTTTATAGAAAAATGCTTTGGTGAGATTATTACATCAATGAATAATTATTTAAAACGCAGTTATTGGAGGCATCGACCGAAATGGATCTCACGAATTCCGGAGTGTCTGCCGAAAGTTCTCCGATCCCCGAGCAACAGGATTCGTCAATGGAGGCGGATTCGCCCCATCCGATGGAAAAATCGTCTCTGACTTCGGCGTCGAAAACCAAAAGAGAATCGTCAGTGAGACAAGAATTGGAGGATCCTCTGGAGGGGCCAAGTTGGCTATTGAATGATTCGGAAGTCGCGCTGTCATCAACATCGCTGACGGACAATACGATTGTGCCCGTTCGTTCCATCTCTCATTCCCATCGTTCATTAGACGCGTTTCATTCACCAACAAAAGTGAATTGCACGCGTCTAATGAACGAAAGTTTTGAGGAAACCGAGCCAATCAACGTGGCCAGAGCTTTGTCGCATCGTTATTCGGACGAATATCGTGATTATAACGAGGACGACATGCGTACGGACTCAAACTTGCCGATTTTCGTAACGCGAAAGCGTGGCAGCCGCTGCGACGACACGGACGATTTCACGCTTATGTGGCGCAATGCGCCACCGAAAAATTATAATTTCGATTTAAACGATCTTCAATTACCGATAATTGAGAGCCCAATCGTAAAAGCGCCGGAAGCTCGAGTTCCCGAACCGGAAATGACGGCAAATATCCAAACGATCCAGACACAAAATTTCGCCAACTTAACGTCGCTTTGTCGACCGATCATTGATCCCGATGACGAAACAATGTATCAACATCCAACAGCACCACCTCCCTTGTCCGATAATTCGGAAATTTTGTCCCCGACCGTCATCGCACAAAACGAAAGATCCGACGATGACGATGATGACGATTCTTTCCCTCGACACCACAAACGCCCTCACAAAAAATCACGCATTCGCATTCTCGATTCTCCCACTGATTCCGACTACTCCCCAACTCCAAAACGAATAAATTCCAAGAGCAAACGAAAACTTAAAACCAAAGATCCAAGCTCCGCCAAAGTCGTACTTTTGAAACTTAAGGACGACCGGATTAGCAAGTGCTCTGTTGCGCCTGAGACACGACCGTCCGAGGAGGATAATCGGTATGAAAAGAAAATTTCTATTCAAACTTGAGTCGTTGAAACGCAATGAAAAAACTTTTTTTTTATAACGTTGAAGTTTGCATCGTTCAAATTCAATGAAATTCCTCAATTTATTGAGCCCGAAATTCTTTTGCAGTGCTACCATAATTTATCTTTGTTTGCAACCTAAAAACTAAATATATGAAAAAAATAGAAACGTTTTCGGAAATCACAATAATAATGAATGGAAAAATCTATTTTTGGTTGCATTCAAACGACTCGAATTTCATAAATATTCTTAGTAAACTTAAAAAAAAAATTTGCGTATACTTATCGCTTCTGTTTTATATTTACTAGATTTCAATTCGAATTGATCATTTTTTTCAAATTTTCGAAAGTTATATTGAACTTAATTGCAATTTTAATTTCAATTTAAGGATGTACACCACAAAAACCGTTCGAAAAAATAAACGATTCTCGAATGCGGATTGCAAAATGAACAAAAGTCCCATTAAATTTCGGTTTTGCACTTTATTTGACATATTTAGGACTAATCCAAATACTTATAAAAACTTGACAGATATTAGGGCGAGTCTCGTCAGAGGCCGTTTACTTAAAGTTCGTTTTTTGTAAAAAATTAAACGGCGTACTTGATAAGTGGTCGCGAATTTTTTGAAGCAAAGTAAAGCTTAAGCATTAATGGATTATTTATTGTTTGATTTTTCAAAAATTCATCAAATAATGAATTACCGAAGGAAAACGTGAATGTTCCCGAATTTTATTCACTAATTTGTTCATAAATCCGACAATAATTTTTTTTCAAACAAAATCGTCCGCTCGCGCTTAGAAAACTAAAAGAAAAATATAAACATGAGCCTCTAATGAGAAAAATGTTTATATTTTTCAAATTTTTATAAGTGTTTTTATTAATTCAAAGTATCATAAAATAAAGTGCGAAACGAGAACTTAATCGGATTTTTATTTTTTGTACAATTCGCATCTGAAAATTATCCCTTAAAACTTACTTTTGCTCGATATTTTTTGTGAATTGAACAAGAATTCAAGCTAAATTATAACACGAATCCCAAAAATATGTTGGAAAGAACTAATTAAAAAATAGAATTGGATTATTATGAAATAATACGCAATTTATTAATTTTTTTTGTGAAAAGAAACAGAATCGGACCCTCGTCGACGAACCCTGATCCGTCGAGTGACTCTGAAACGAGCAACGCGAGTTCAACGAAGCTCACAGCAAGTACGACAGTTCAAGGACGTCCGAGACGTCAAAAAGCGCCGACAAACTTGCAGGAGCCAAGTTTAGGAAAGTAAGAATCGAACTCAAAAAAATCAAACTATAAACATATTCTTACAGCGAAAAAAATGGCTAATTAATTACAATAGTTTATGGCTTCCGGATGGATGCCGTATAGAGTTTCAGCGTATTGCCGACGTTTCGCAAACGTTACAGTTTGCATCATCAGGGCTGAGAGCTCCGATTATTATTAAATTAGATTAGATTAGATCCGATTAGATGGCTAATTAATTGTTTTGTTTCAGGAAACTGCGAAGAAAGTAATTTTTTCGTCATCACCAGAAGCCACTGATTCTTTAAATCGTGTTTGAAAACACCGAGGAAAGCTGTTGTTTTGCATTTTCGAAAAAAGAAAACGAATTGCTAAAAATCGTTACGCGCTTCCACACGCAGATCCGTAATTTAATTGACTTTTATTTTGGTTTTTTTTATGTTATTTCCTATATTGTTTTTCTTTATGTTTACATGTAGAGCATGAAGAAACAAACACGAGAATACTTGACATTTTACACATCGACGCGCAGTATTTCCAATTATGAAGCTCTTTTTCTTTATATTGATGCGAATTACGGATCTGTGTGAAAGAGCTTTTCGATTACCGCGTTAATCGTAACGCGCTTCCAGCCAGATTCGTAATTCAATTAACTTTTACGGTGTTTTTCTTTATTCTGTTTCTTAATTTCTTCTTCTTTATGTTTACACATGTAGAGCGTGAAAAAAGAAACACAAGAATACCTGATATTATACACATTGACGCAGTATTCCTGTTTGGGGAGCTCATCGAGAGTTTCCCTCGAATAATAAATAAATAAATAAATATTACGTTAAAAGGCTTACGCATTAATGTATACACAAAATAAGTTCTTCAAAGCTGAAACTTCAATATCACGAAAAATCAGAATTTTATTAAGAAACGAAGAAAGAAATTGTCTTACATTTTTTTCCAATTTTTTTGATTATTTAACTACTTTTACCGCAACAAATACCGGATTTTTCGTTTGTACATGGTTCCCAGGACATTCATGAATTTACAAAAAATATATATATATACATTATTTGAATTGCATAAATACCATGTATAAACAAATAGTAAAAATTCGTTCTTTTTCATGAAAAAATACATTTTCTACTAATCCACTATAAAAATCACGATGGCAACGTTTTCACAACCTCGATACACTCCAAAGAATTGATCAAAATTTTACGGTCTGTGGTTTTTGTCAAAAAAATAAAGATACAATCGTTTCTGTACTAGATCCAAATTAATCATAGTATTGACTGAAAAATTTCGAGTATTTTTGAATTTTTAGTTCAGATTCGTAATTAGCGAGCCCAAAAACTTATGCATGCTAACATTTCAAATAAATCGTTCGTAAGGAAACATGTATGCCTCAAAAGGTTAATTAAGTGCATCGTGATCGATCGAACGTACATTGAAAAAAAATGTTGGAGCAATTGCTACTTCATGCTTGCACGATATATGTAATGCGTTTTTTCAATATGCTACTTACGAAATGGAGAAGAATTACTGTACCTAGAAAAGCTAAATATACAGAAGTGAGGCTTTTCCCAAAAACGGCCCCAAATTTAATCGAATATTTTTTTTCTTCCGAATATTCATATATTAAGGGGGGAAATTAATTTTTGATGGTGGGACATTTTTTACCTGGAAAAAATGGCTCAAAACATAATTTGTTTGGGAAAATTTTTTCCTTTCTCCATAATTAAAAAATAAAAGATTCTCCGAAATTGAAACGTAAGTGCACGGTTGCAGTGAAACTTCTATAGTCCAAGAGTCGGCTGCGCTAAAGGTACCCTGATCGATCTGCCGAACAAAATATGGACGAATCAACAGCTAATGTAGTGGGCAAGGGGGTGCCAGGCCTAATAAACCCTATAACTGTCCAGAAATATCGAAAAAAAGTCACTTCCGGTTTGGTATTTCGGAGTAATACTCCTTTATCGATCTACCGGTTAAAACTAGTGCCAATCAATGAGGGAGGTCGCGCCCTTTGAGAAAAACCCGGGGTGCCATCCCCCACCTTTGCAGGGAGGGCGGCAGCCACCCCGGAATGTGACTCATTTTCGTATCCGACTACCCACATCGAACTGCTGATTTTTTTTGGTTTAAAAACGCAGCTCGAACCTCCCTGAACATGAAAAAATCGGGGTGCCATTGGTGGTCTGTTCTGAAAAAGCGGCAGCCAGCCCAAAGTCACCCGACTTTTAGGTCGGTATTGCGAACGCATTCGTACTTTCCTCACGGAACTTATGGCTGCTTTTTTTTTTTTAATGAAGCTCAGCCCTTCATTTTTCCCAAAAAAAATAAATGTGCTATCGCTGATTTCGAATAGAAATTTTTCTGCCAGCAAATAATGACGTGAATTTCAACGTTTAATATTTCAAGGAGGAACTTCACGAAAAAAATTGTTAAAAAATGATGGTCCAGTGCTAGGTAGAATGTATCAATGTTTTTTTAACTTAACTTTTTATTTATTTGTAGTCTTAAAATTAGGGTGCAAGACATAAAAATAATAGTAAACTTAGAAGACTGTGAAATGAAAATAGTTTGAAAACGTCTATGAAATATATCTAAAGCCCGCTGCACACGACGCTTGTTTTGCTGATGGATTTCGTGCGTGATATACTTTTGTATATCTATATACATATATATATATAGATATACAAAAGTATATCACGCACGAAATCCATCAGCAAAACAAGCGTCGTGTGCAGCGGGCTTAAGTCAAAATTTTAACTTCTGTCCATTGGAGACAGAAAAACGTAAGAAGCGTTTGTTTACATTTGGGCATACGTCCTTTGCGAGACTGGTAAACATTTTTCTACCCTGCAGTCGTCCAGTCCACTGAACGAGGCTACCCCCACTTATTGCGCACCGCTGATCGAGAAAGAGCGCGCAAAGCCACGTCCTCTCTCTTTCGCCCATAGCGCGCGCTCTCTCTTTCTCGTTCAACAAGAACATTTGTATAATGGTCATTTTATAACTAAAGTCGCGATTTTTTAATACTTGGCGTTCTTTTATTATTTTTTTTTTTATGAAAAAAAGTATTTTTTAATAATTTTATATTTACCGAATGAATTATTTTTATCTTTTCCATTGGGTTTTTTACTTACCTTTCATTTTTTCTTAATTTTATGTTCTTTATTTATTTATTTATTTATTTTTTTTCAGTATACTATTTTGCAGTCGGGAGTTCTTTTATTTCTTTTTTATAACAAGGATTTTTATTTTTACAGTGTGCTATATTTTTTACATTTTCAAATTTAATATTTGTTTTTATAGTCCAGTCACCTTAGCAAAAGTCCTATTCAAGAGACCCGGTAACAGGAAGATTCGTCCCCAGAAAATTCGTCCCGGAAAATTCGTCCCCGGAAAATTCGTCCCTCGGAAAATTCGTCCCTAGGAAAATTCGTCCCGGAAAATTCGACCCCGGAAAATTCGTCCCCCGGAAAATCCGTCCCCGTTGGATATTTCTACAATTCGGTTGGATATTTCCGTAATTTTTTTGTTATACGCTACATAGAGAATATTTCAAAGCATTGTACAGTAACGCGTGATCACGCAGATTGTTGCATGTAAACAAACGCGACCTTTATTCTTTCAAACACATATACAATGTAAGCGATTGGTTGAAGATGACTCGAACCTACCCTACTATTTCCACATGTCCAACTATTCAAACAACAACCCAAAGATGACCCGAACCCACCCTACTATTTCCACATGTCCAACTATTCAAACAACAACCCAAAGATGACTCAAACCCACCCTACTATTTCCACATGTCCAATTATTCAAATAACACTCCAAAGATGATCCGAACCCACCCTACTGTTTCCACATGTCCAACTATTCAAACAACAACCCAAAGATGACCCGAACCCACCCTACTATTTCAATATGTCCAACTACGCAAACAACCCATAGATAACCCGAACCCACCCCACTATTTCCACATGTCCAACTATTGAAACAACACTTCAAAGATGACCCGAACCCACCCTACTATTGCGGCATGTCCAACTATTCAAACAACAACCCAAAGATGACCCAAACCCACCCTACTATTTCTACATGTCCAACTATTCAAACAGCAACCCAAAGATGACCCGACCCTACTATTCCCACCCTACTATTTCCACATGTCCAACTATTCAAACAACAACCCAAAGATGACCCGAACCCACCCTACTATTTTCATATGTCCAACTATTCATACAATAACAAAAAAGACGAATTGTTATTCAATGAATTGTTTTTTCGACGAATTGTTATCGACAAATTGTTTTCGACGAATTTTCCGCAAATCTCAGCACTCATTCCAAGATTTCATCCGCCTCACTATTCCATACGCACCCCGATTACATGCGCGAACCGATTCCACACACGCTTGCTTAGTTGTGTTGGTTTGTTGTGTTCGGGGGACGAATTTTCCGTGGGACGAATTTTCCGAGGTCGAATTTTCCGGGAGACGAGTTTTCCGGGGGACGAATTTTCCGGGGATGAATTTTCCGGGGATGAATTTTCCGAGACGAATATTCCGGGGACGAATCTTCCTAGATTCAAGAGACCCAGCCTCTGGCCAATTTTTTTATAGGTTGTTTGGACCTATAGGAATATAGTCCTGAGGTTTCGTAAAAATCCAAGTTGCATTTTAGCAATAAAAAATTATTGAAAATTGAAAAATCAATTTTTTTGAGTTATTTTTTTTTGAACGCGTCCTATCGATAAAAGTTTCAGATAAAAGTTGTTCATCATAACGTCCTCTATAAAAAAGGTCCTGTACAAAAATGAGCTAGCATGGTTAATTAAGCGGTTAATTGCAAATGAAAAAAAAATTGTCAATTTAATTTTTGGAACCACAATCGATTGTTCATCAACATATCGGTTTAAAGTTCATACACGATGTACGGGAGCCGAACGCCAAGAGAATCATGCAAGATTTATCGATTTGCGAGATATAGTTTAGCAACAATCTGCGATCATCGAAAAAACTTTGGCATTCAATAGAATTTCCCGACGAAAGCCCACTGCATAGAAAAAAATCGAGGAGCTTTATGTCATCGTGCACAAGCGATATGGAAAAAAAAATTGTTTTCGTTGAAAATAAATACTGTTTTTTGACGATTTTCGATTTTTGCTTATGAACAAACAGCAATTCTGACCACAATTACAAAGATATCCAGAAAATTCTTGGACCATCAATGCGTTTTTGAAAAACGAACAATTTAAAAAAAAAAGTTGCAATATCTTGATTACAGCCCGAGATATGGATAATTTTACGTTTTTTCAATTTTCTATAGTTGTAATTAAGATTTTTGCAAAATTCAAATTCGTTAGCCTTCCCTACGCTTCCGGCTACGGGATTCAATAAAATACTGACCTTTAGAAGGAATTATGCCATCAGTTATCAACGTATTCCGATCGTCGGCGCGCGGCTTCTTCTTCTTCTTCTTCTCTTTCTGTGCTGGCTCCGGTCTTTACTTCAAGGAGCTTAAGACCATACGGCCATGTTTGTGTAGTTCTTATAGGTTAAAGGCAGATGTTAAAGGCGCAGAGAGCGCGAGATTTGATTCGAAGTCTGTAGAGGTGTGGAAATCAAATTTTAATATCGATGTTTTTAAGAAAACGGACAACGTGGGTGAGTAGCTTGGCCGAGGGATCGGCGATTAGTGATTCGATATTGTGAGGCGGAAAAATCCTGTGGTTGTTGAGGGCTTGTAGGAGAGGTTGTCGCTGTCGTGCAAAGCGGGGACAGGCCCAGAAAACGTGATTTAAATCTTCCGTGTCGTGACCGCAAGGACAGGAGGGAGATTGCGAGAGATTTTTTCGAAACAGGCTGGCTTGGAGGCTGTAGTGATTGGCACGCATCCTAGTGATGGTGACGATGGAATCGCGGTTGAGGTGCTTGTGTTTTGAGAACCAAGGGTTTTTTTGGTTGTAGTAAAAGTGTTTGAAGTATAAAGTTCCTTTGAATGTTCCGGTGTGAGCAAGGGCTTGATAACAAGATTCATTGCATTTTTTTTTAACAAGGGGAAAGAAATCGGAGGCCGGAAGGCGGACTTCGAGAGGAACGCCGTTCGTGATCGCTGATTTGGCTAGTAGATCGGCTTTCTCATTGCCTGTTATACCTATGTGGGCGGGAATCCAAACGAGAGTAATGTTTAGGTTTCGATCGAGAGCTTTTCGGAGAGCAAGGTGGATTTCGATGATAATTGAAGAAGTTTTTCCGGAGAAAGAAGTTGATGAGATGGATTCTAAAGAGCTGAGGGAGTCTGTGAATATATGCGATTTGTAGATGTTGTGGTCAATGATCAAATTTATGGTCTGGAGGATGGCGAGGGCCTCCGCAGAGAAAATCGATGCGTGAGAGGAAATTTTAAATTCTTTAGATAGACCAAGAAGAGGGCAGTAAATGGAAAAGCCTACGTTATTGCTCGGATCCGATTTTGAGCCGTCGGTGTAGAAGTACGTCGATTCGGTAGGAGAGAAGGTCGAGAGAAATTCCGAGTTTGGGGAAGCGGAAATTTTGATGGAGGCACCCGTTTTGATGTCGATCATTGAAGGGGGGAGAGACGAGGGAGGAGAGATGGCGTAGATGGGCGGAAAGGAGGAAGATTCGATGAAGGGCTTAAGATGTAGGAGACGCCGGTATGAATCGATGAGTGGAACGTGAGAGATGTTTCCGGTTGACTGTCGTCTTCTGCAGGAAATCATGATCAGAGCTAGATTAGTGAGGAGGGGGTGGTTGGATAGAGCAAGTGACCGGAGAAAGTATTTATCGCATAGAAGTTGAAGGCGGTGGTGGAGAAAAGGCTCGTTCGTTTCCGCTAGAACAACATTGTTTGGTGTAGAGATGCGGAGCCCCAGGCTGAGGCGCAGAGCTTTGCGCTGGAGGATCTCTAGTTTGGGGGTGAGGGCATGTGATTTGAAAGGGATGGTAAGAGAGCCGTATTCTATGTTTGTCCTAATGAGTGCACGATATATGCGAAGAAGGGTGGAAGGGTCCGCGCCCCACCACGTTGAGCGAAGACATTTGAGAATGTTGAGGAGATTTTTGCATTTGGTGAGAAGATTGGTGAGATGAGGGGTCCATGTGAGACGTTGGTCTAGAGTAACGCCGAGGAATTTGGCTGATGTGCAAATTGGGATAGGAGTGTGGTTGATAGTGACGCGGAGGAGGGCGTTGTTAACGGATTTACGGGTGAAAAGAATGAATTTTGATTTGGAGGGCTCTACGGATAAGCCGAGTGAAAAAAGATAAGAGGAGATATTATTGAGGCTGGACTGAATCGACGAAATGGCTTCCTGTGAGGAGGAAAAGGTAGAGAAGATGGCTACGTCGTCGGCGAATTGGAAGCAGGAGCTCATAGGGTGGAGGTGACTTTCAATTGAATTAGTGTACATTATGTATAAGAGAGGGCTCAGAATACATCCTTGCGGGACACCTTTATATGAGTGGAAAGGACCTTGTAACTGGCCTCCGATGGAGAAGTAGATGGAGCGGAAAGAAGTAAGGCTGAAGATAAATTTACAGTAGGACCTGGGAAGGCCTACGTTTTTTAGCTGTGAACAAAGGATGCCCGGTCGACGTTATCAAAGGCGTTCGAGATGTCGAGAAAGGTACAAGCGGTGTATTTTTTATTGAGAAAACTGTTGTAGATTTCAGAGCTAAGAATGGCCAG
Organism: Rhimphoctona megacephalus; assembly: GCA_963989365.1. Taxonomy (NCBI): domain Eukaryota; kingdom Metazoa; phylum Arthropoda; class Insecta; order Hymenoptera; family Ichneumonidae; genus Rhimphoctona; species Rhimphoctona megacephalus. Next base: position 8,852,153 of record OZ022424.1, read on the forward strand.
ATTGTCGGCGCAAGAGCGAGATTTGCGGAATCCGAATTGCGAGTTGGCGATGAGTGAATTGCTTTCGAGCCATTGTGTTAAGCGAGTATGTATTAGTCTTTCCATAAGTTTAAGAAGGCAAGGGGCGAGAGAGATTGGGCGGAATTTGCCTGGAGAAGATTTCGGAATGAAAAAAAGTAGAAAGTTGTGCCATTGTACTGGGAATAAGCCACGAGAGAAGAAGGCGTTGAATGTTTCGAGAATAAGAAGTAGAATAGAGTTAGGAAGTTTAGAGACGATTATAAGAAGTCGATTTTGTCGATGCCCGGAGCAGATTTCGTGTTACTATTGGAAATAGCGGCACGTAGCTCTTGTGAAGTGAAGGGAACGTCGAGATGGGGAGCGTCTTGAAAGTCATCAGGGAAAGAGGGATTAAAGCATGATGGGGGGCAAATAGTCGAGATTAGTTTCGTCAGATGGATGTGCGTATCAACATTGCTGGGGAGAGCGGAGGGGTTGAAGAGGTTTCTGTGGCGAAAACTTTTAATTTTCGACCAAACTTTTGAGGAGGGAGTGCGGAAATCTATTGAGTTTGTGAAGTTGATCCATGATTGCTTTTTGATTTTTTT